>JAQGAU010001219.1:0-20540 GCA_034698045.1 Paramacrobiotus richtersi | reverse complement strand
CATACATCTCGAAAAAGCCATACCATTCGCTTGACACACAGCCCAGACCCACGGAATTCACCCACCGGCTCAAGTGGGTACCATTGCTTTTTTTAAAGAATTTGACTGATTTAGACAATTAGTTTTACAAAACTTCCGACGGATGCCTCCCCTTCTTTGATCCCTCTTTCTAATGAAACTTAAAACAGTCCAATCGGACTATTGGTTCTTGAGTCTATAAAGGATAACCGATTCAGATTTTGGCTATATATATATGGAGGACATACCCTTTTGTCCGTGCTGCACTTCTGTCGCCTGTAAATCAAGTTAATTGACATTTGCGTTGCCAAGGAAACTATATCCTGCGACTACTGCAACAGCACTGGCATTGAAACAAGTACAGGTACAGTACTGGCCAAAGTGCCAAACAATATAACTGAACTTTTTTTGAAAAAATTATTGTCTCTTGAAGACAATATCTGTAGGATGTTTTCAAACAAGCCTGAAATGATTAAGCGCAAAAATCTATCTGCATCACCTTCTTCTTCTAACCCAGGCAAATCCCGCCCAACTCTCCTACAACGAAATGGAAGAACCCCCTGGCGATGTGGTACAGTTTTTCACGCTGCTTTTATCCACCGAGAAAACACCAAGCTATCATGCCATGGTATATCTGCATTACGATTTTAAACCTTTTTTTAATAAAAGGAAATTAGAATTAAAATTAAATTATAATCTGATAAGAAATTTATTATCAATAAATAATAAAAATGAAAGCCTGGAATCACAAATTATATAAAAAAGATTAACTAAAAAATCAAATAAAAGAGAACTTAACTTTTTTATTTGTATTCACTTGTTGTTTTATTGGGCTTAGATGGTTGTTGCTTTTAGACTGATTTAGTTTTGTGATTTTTGTCTAATTAATTTTATTTATGATTTCCTAAAATGTATTGACGACTTTTATTTTATTTATGACGTCAATCCCGTCTTGATTAACTATTTCAAGCTAGCGGTTGTACTTGCAGAATCTCGGTTCGGACGAGGTGTCGATGGTAATTTTCTGCTCAGAAACGAACCGTACGTGGTTTAAACCATGATGTTTGCAGATCAGTTGAGCTTTGTTCCCGTCTGCGCCAATGCACAATTTTCTCCCCGAGTTGCTGAAAATCGTTTACAAATGTGGCCCAGTCTTTCGGACATTGCGGATGCGTGCCGCTGTGTGGTGCCTGGCGCAACGGTTAATTTCAATCAGGTAATGCCGTCGTTCTTTCCAGCAATTTTAGCGAATTTTGTTCGTTAATTTCGATGTTATAAACTGTGGATATCTTTTCAACCCAATTTTATCATAATTTGGTGGTTCGGAATTTTATTATAATTTTAAAATTTTTTGATAACTTTGTAGCATGCCGTTCCAGCATTCCTCGTAGTATATTATTAATTATTATTATCAGTCTTTATTTATATCAATTTCATAAAATTCTCTAATAATTTATTTAGGTATTTTTTTATGGACCTTTTAATAAGGATTTCAGTAATGCAGTAATTCGTAGATGATGTAGCACTAATGTACAGTACAGATAACCAGGAACAATAATGGCAACGATTTACTAGTTAAATGAAAAGGTAAAACTTAATGTGTTACTAAGCAGCTGCCTGCGGCAGTGCATTATCATTTTTTATGTGGGATATTGTCGGATTCGAAGCCGGGGTATCTTTGTATGGGATTTCCTCATATGTCGCGGAATCTCTACCTGACGTGTATTCGCGCGCCGATGTTGAGAAAATCCTGCTGGATGTGTGTGATTGCTTAGCGGCCTTCGTCGCGTTTCTCCTTGGCGCAGCTAGGGACTGGGCGTCTTTCTTGGTCTGACTAACAGCGATGTGAGAAGTTGAAAAGTTTATTCTGCAGTTTTCTAATTTTGTGTATTTTACATAATAATCTTTTCTTTTGATAAACGATATAAGAAAAAGAAAAAATATATTTATTAAGAGAAATTGTATAGTCTTGCTATTATAATTAGCATAACAAATATAACAAGAAATAAAAGACATACCAAACAGAAAACAGAATATGTCACGTGATATTTGTTTTATCCTGCAAGTGACTAATTGTTTTGTAATTTACATGATAATAATTTTTTAGAATAAACGCAAAAACCAACTGAAAAATTGATTTTTCTATATTTGATATTTGCATATCTTTTGTATTTTATATTATATATTTCTGTTTTAGTAGCTAATAAATCAGAGTTGCAGTTACTAATGTAAGAAATACAACAAGAAATAGAGAACATAGGAAATAAAAACACAATATTTTATGTGTTTTCAGAAAAGTACACAAATGTGAATTGTATATTATCAGTACGGTTAACTTTTGGAAAGCTGACTACATGAAATGAAAAGAAAGATGTGAGGGTGTTCAGTGTGGGACGCGCGTGCTGTCCGCGATTGGCGACCAAGAAAGAAGCCAGGCGGAGTAACATGTTAGCCGACATGGTTTACAGTACAATCGTCGATAATGTTATTGATAAAGCAAGCAATCGGTACTCTTTTTCATGAGTTTTCAGCGAAATGTTCTGGCGAAAACGAGTTTTCCGTTTTTCTGTAAGTGTATGTGCTCTTCTGTATGTGCAGTTTGTTTAGCAGTCGAACGGTGTACATTCCCGGCAGGGTCCAAAACCTGGCCCCGGCCTTGGCCGGTGGCCTATTCCTATGGCCCAAGGCCAAGGAAATCTGGGCAGGACACCGGCTAAAACCTAGCTACGGCCCCGGTAGAATGTGGCCCTATATTTGTGGCCCATTGCCGTTACCGTTAGGTTTGCCTTTGCCGTTTTCTTTGCCTTTTACAACTTTGCCGTTCAGGTTGCCTTTGCCGTTCGATTTACCTTCGCCGTAACATTTTGCCGTTTACAAAAAGCCGTTATTTTGCCTTTGCCGCATTTTATAAACTTAGCCTTTACAATTTACCGTTCTTCCAGTTAAGCTGGGCTTTACCAATTACAAAAAAGGAAACAAAATACACGACCTACACGCAATTATGTTTAGGCAGAATTATGTATAATCTAACAGCACGCATGAAAAATGTTTAGCTTATGAGTCCGTCCGTATGATGTTTCCCTGGGACCGTGCGGGCTCTTTGAGCGATGCCGATCGCTGTTACTATTGTGTAACTGAAGAATGACTGCAAATCTGTGGATCGAAAAGAGCACACATTTGAGTGTACCTCGTCAACAATGCAGAGGAAGATCAGTTTATAAAGCGGCCATATAAGTATCGGATATCTCGAGGTACACGTATTATTTTCTAGCAGACACTTCATCTGCACGTTACAAACGTGCAATTGGTTTCCCACGAATTTATGGTTGAACAGAGAGTGTTCAATGTACATTAATGTAAGCAGTAGCGCACGCGCACATAGAACGCAAATAACGGGCCTACTGCTGAAGTACTCCAACAGAAAAATGGAGTCCTCTGTCTAATTTTCTTGACCAGTGACGGACGGTGAGTGCCGCGGCTCTCCGGCATCCACCATATTAGCGTTACATAACATCGGGCAGTCTACAGTACACGAGTGTCCAGATTAATGAAGGTTTCACTATAATACTGCAAGATCTCTGGTGTAACAGTTTTTGTGCGCGGTAGTGGTCAGATATCGGGACCGTTTGCTAAGTGGAAAGGTTGTCCCTTCAGATTAAGAAATTCAAATTGTAATCGGCAAAAACGATAGGAATTTCTGCACACGCTCTTGGTATTAAACTGACGTATCAAACAGCGCGCATGAATCATTTCTACGCTCATATACGTAGATGAGTATGATGGCCCTTCAGCTGCCAGGCTGATTAGGATATTGAGAAATAAGCGCTGCTAACAAGGATCGGTTGTACACGATATCACTGCAGTGTCGGATTTCTTGCGGTATCAGCATGTAAATTATAAACTACACGCGGCATAAGCCTAAATCCCAATCTCACGAAAGTCATAGAACATGGGCTGCAGCGGGACGGACTCAGTCTTGCACAACACTTGTTACCCTACTCAGAAAATTCACGGTGGTCGTTGCCGTTAGATAAAGAACGATCACTCTGTGCACAACCCATGATATGGTACAACAAGATCAGGGTATCATTTCCACCAGTATCAAAGAGGAAATAGAGAACAAAAAAAGGAAGCTTTATGGCTATGGTGGAAAATAGCCATAGTCACGTTCTACTTTACACCATGGTATGGCGTAGCCTACGCCGCGTAGGGAGTACAAGCCAGCATTCTCTTACGAGAAACCGCGTGATCAGAGCGAGGTTCCTTGTATATGCGTTTACTTTTAGTGGGAAAAGTCCGTACCATTCCTTGTTATCGCAACTGGATTCTGGAGTGTTGTTTACGTAAGGCCAGGCTTTACCGGGGCTGCAGCCAGGTTTTAGCCGGTGGCTTGCCCAGACTTTCTTTGCCCTGGGCCAAAGCCCGGGCCAGGTTTTAAACTCTGCGTACATTCCCTGCATCCATCGGCCTACCGTTTACTGTAGGGTCTATGCATGGGAATTGCGCAGAATGAGACTCTCAGAATGAAGCTCCTGGTGGACGAGACAGGAACGGGCAAGACCACCTGCGTGCAATTTCTCGTCGAAAACCTGGGTATGATGCAAATATTACGCTGATCGATTGGTTTCGTAGTCCTCAGTGATAAAATGAATTCATTAGACGAGCTACATGTAACATAGATATGATTTCTTATGAGGTTGTCAGCCTGTGTGTAAATATGTTGTTCCAGATGTACGCAAGCTTACAAGCAGATTACCCAACGCCTCATATTCGCAAAAATATGAGAACTAGCCTGGAATGTAGTGCTATATCTACTGACCACAGGGTATTTTTTGCCAAATGATGTTATGGACGGTGAATAGTTATGAATTTTCAAAGTTTTTAATGCGTGAGTTGGCTTAACATAGCGCTCTACGAGGGATGGGTCAGCAAGATTACGATCTTGATCCGATTCCCTTAAACCGCTATGTTAAGCCAACTCACATATTAAAAACTTTGAAAATTCATATCTATTCACCGTCCATAACCTCCCCTTGGCAGAAAATACCCTGTGGTAAGTACATATAGCACTACATTCCAGGATAGTTCTCATATTTTTGCGAATATGAGGCGTCGGGTAATCTGCTTGTTAGCCGAAAAGGTATATGTAATTAAGCCATTTAACGCCAAAGCGTTAACTGTAGTTAACGCAGAACGAACCGGTGTGCTTGCCAAGCACTGCTTGGCAACGAAGCTGCCACTTCATATGTACGGGTCCCTTATCACTGTTTAATTTTACACTTTTTGTGCAAACTGATCATCTTCAAGAAGCTAAAACTTTGTGCACAATGTTGTTTAAACTGTTGTTTGTTTTTGCTCATTTCCTTTAGTTCTGTTTACTGATCCTGCTTTTTCCTCTTTGATCAAGACCGTCGGGGTCGCCGAGCAGATTTCAGACCCTGTCAGCACCGGCCACAGGAGCACTGACGACCCGGCCCCACACGCCAGAAACAGCTATATGAATTCCTCACATTTGGCTTGTCATCCATCAAAATTGATAATCAGGATGAGTGTTGCTGGTTTTCCTTCAGACATATTTAGCAAAATATGTTTCCGTTTGTACTGTTTTCTCGGAAAATGGAATACCCAGACTACTACAAGTACTATCATACTGACGTATGCCACTTTGTAAATGTGACTCTTCTCAGCACCAATCCTATTTTTGCTTACCTTACTTGTTAGATGATGTTTCGGATAACCGTTTATTCACGTAACTTTTCTGAGTCATGAACGTACCGATAATTCGAACTTCATCAGTTCTGCGTATCAGTGCATAGAAGCATTACGCAAACATTTTACACTACCTTGCTAACACTTTCATACAACTGCGGTAACACTACGGTAATCAAGACATGCAACGATTACACCCAAAATTCACTACGCATCAGCAACAATTTCTAGTGTGCTACATAACAGCTCAGAAACTACGGCCTCTTGGCCGTATGACAGAAAAAATCTCGTCAAGGTTGGCGGCAGCGGGAGCTGTTCACAGGATGGACATCGCGTTGGCCCGTTGCATCTCAATGCTAATCCGCTGGTAGATATACAGTTTCGCTTTCTTTTCTCCCGTTTCTAGCCGGATCTTCTTGGCCAGTGTGGAGAGCAGACGATGGGCTTCCGGTCCCCATGGCCCCAGAGTTTCGAACCCCAAGGGACAAAACAGGTAATCACCTGTAATGTTTTGGTACTTGACGACCTTTGCTTGTTCTGCCTGCGCTGTAGCCGCTCCGGCTTTCTTCGAGGTTGCTGCCAGGTAACTCAGAGCGAGGGTGCACCTGCGCGTTGCATCCCATGTAAGCATCTTACCTCGTTCCCACGGTTCCAGTGTGACACCGTCTGGCCGCTTGCCATCACTCCGTGATATTCCGGGTGGTCCCAGTTTAGTTTCGTGTCCAGCCGATGAAAATGTACGCTTGATCACTGCGTTAAGGGTGGCATGCGCTCTCTTCCTGCCTGCACTTCTCTTGCAGCTCAAGGCATGGTAGCCTCGTCCGTCCGCTCGCTCACCGCAGATGCAACGGTGATCCATACATACCGGAGCGCCAAGGCGTAGTGCAGTGGCAATTCGTGCAGCTGAGTCATTTAAGAGATTACCGAGCGAAGCAGCTGGCAGAGCTTGCAACCAGGCTCCTGATTCTTTGGTGGACATCGCTAGTAAGCGGGCTTGGGTGGAGATGTCGTTGCGGCTCTGGTTCTGGAGGTCATTCTTCACCTGCTGGATTAACGGTATGTCCCATGCCTTCTGGATACCTTTAGCTCCATTTTCCGGAAGGTCGGAATCCGCTATATTACGCCATTCACTCACCGCTTCCTCGCAGTACGCATCTGGTTTGTAATCGATGATCTCGGCCGCCAATTCAGCAACGGAGTAAGCACTGGCCAAGAAGGCCGGAAGGGCAAGCTTCTCCACGCTGCGGATGCCGAGTCCACCGTGCGAGACAGGCAGTGAGGCTTGTTGCCAAACTAAATCGGTGATGGACGTATTGGTAATACTGGACAAACAGATCCGTATTGCGTCGTCGAAACTGGTCAGAAGTTCCTTCTGCAGGTAACAACGGCTTGTACGCAGTTTATACAGCACTCTCAGTGGCCCCATGCTGCATCGCAGGAGAAAGAGTGCTTGATGTGCTGGAATCAGTTCGAGACTTTTAGTCATCCGACTATTCTGTATCGTTGCGCCCGATAAAGCTTCAGGTACTGCTGAGTCATGCAGGGGTGAGCCGAGGTAGCTATTCTGCGTTTTATTATAAGCAAATGTCACGTATCAGCATTCTTAGTATTGAATTTTGTAGTACTACACGTCCTATTCGAAGTTCGTAGTGTCTGTACAATCCGCCATATTCATTTTCATTTGCGCCGTTTTACGTCCTTTCAGCAGAAAAATACATTTCGGATTTAAAGAAAGACGGCCAGATGTTTCAAGCGCTATAGAGCTTACGCAGAAATTCTGAAAAATTGGTAAGCGATAACACGTCATTCGCTGTATCAGACAGTGAATTCCACAACGGTACTGCTTCGTACATTCAGCTACGATGGAAGGATTTCTTTACAAAACGGCTAACATAGTTCGAAAACAACAGTAAAACATTCTTTGATTGCCGCTCGTCGCTTCTCGTTTTGCCTTCTCGGGGGGCTCGCTGTACCAGAATCTCACCCTCCCTGGGTAGAAATTGTGGGAGATCTGGTAGAGCAGTTGTTGTTGTTGACTTTGGTGGCGACAAGATTAGTCACACAAATCTCGAAGTAAGTTGGCGCGTTTAGAACGGTCAGAGAATTTCAGTATACGCAGTAGTGTCTGATGCATGCAGGCATTCGAAGTGAAACGAAATTGTCATTGTAATTCTCACAGTCAAGTCACGTTCACAGCTGGTATGTGGGAACCAATACTTGTATTTGTATTTGTATTTGTATTTAATTCGAAATCAGACAAACCCGAGCGGGACATACCAAGTCTGGTTGCATACACACCACACATCAGATACATCGCTAAATTCTATAGAAGCAATAGAACAACACATCACAGAATTGCTAGGCTCGACTCACTACTGCAGAAGCAAAGTGTGCATGAAAGCAACAAGCGCTAAGACAACAAGATCCGTATCGTCCACGCATCCATAGGCATCAACGAGCCGAAGGGGGGTGTTTGGGGTTCTGAAGAGCATGTTGATCCATGTAGAATCCGAATTTGCCCAGGCGTCGTAGAAACGCATCCGTCACTGAATGCGGCCAGCGTTGATGCTGACTGCCACCGCGGAGTGTAGAGTAGAGTAGAGCGGTCACCCATCCAAGTCAAAACCGCGCTCGACGTAGCTTATCTTACGGAATCCAAGGATCCATACATTCAGCCACACCTTGCATAGTACAAACATCCAAAAACGATATAAACATAACGTGATCAGATCTTGGACAATTATTTACTGCTAGTTAACACCACGTTGGGTTCCAGGTAAACGTCCATAGCTTGTGTGCAAGAAGATCGTGTACCGTTAGTTATGGTGTACTGTGGCAATGGCGTCATTTCGTTCATAATCGATGATTTGTTCAACACTTACGTACAATGCAGCTGAATTCCAGTGGTAACGGTGGGTCCTTTTGTGAACTACCTTGAGTGATTGGTGTCGTTTGGCATTAGACATCCATGGTTACAGCACAGTTGGTGTCCGGTTTGATACGGTACAGGTTTTGTCCGGTTCAATCGGCGTAAAGATAAGCAAACATGGAACATTACTTCAAATGGTTGGGTACAGCACAGGTTTCGTCCGATGGGTACGGCTGAGGTATTGTCCGGTTGGGTACGGTACAGGTTTCGTCCGTTGCGCACGGCTCAGGTGATTTCATTGGTTTATGACGTAAAGGTATAAGCAAGCATGGAACATTACTTCAAATCGGTTGGGTACAGCACAGGTTTCGTTGTGCCCCTTCTAAGGGAAGTGGAACTAAGTTACAGAAATTGTCCACAACATAGAAGTCAACGGGCGCATATTTAGCTGTAGTGCCAACCACTGTCGTCACACAGCCAGATACCAGTCCTTTTAGATATTGTAAGTTCTTGGCATGGCTTAAGCAGCCTTGCACAAACTTCAGGACATACGGTTTGGCACCCATCTTTTCCATTTCTGATAGTAGCAAATGATGCGGCACTCGTTCAAACGCTGTGGACATATCCAGCAATATTAAATCGTGTTGAGACTGATCGTTCAAACATCGGTGGAGCTGATCGACCTACAAGGCAAGCTGAATTTCGTTGGATCGTCCTTTTCTGAGACCGTACTGACGGGGATAAAGTTTGCGCGCAACTGCGGGAAACAGTTTCTCGTACACGATTCCATCGAGGTACACTGATACTGGATGCATCATCGCAACTGCTCTCCAGTTTTCGGGTTTAGACTTGTCCCCCGCTTTCGGCAGTGGCGTCACATCAGCGATTTTCCAACTGGATGGGACTTCTCCATTTGTTAGACAAACCGTGTATAATCGTGCTAACACGGTTGCCAGTATGCGCCCGCCGGCCTTCGCAATTTGGTGGGTGAAAGAAAGGGCCCGGAGCCCTTTGTGCTCGGTATACGCTGAATCAGAGAATATACCCAGGTTAGACGAATAAGGGTTCACTTAGTTCGAACCAAGTGAACCAAACTTTGCAGAAAAAACCACCGGTGAACCAAGCATGAGCAACAGTACACCAGGTCGTGAGTTGTTCATATGCATTTATTCTCTCCCAGTGAGCCCATAGAACCAGATAGAACCACAGTAAAACAGGGCCTGAGTTGTTCATATGCATTTATTCTCTCCCAGTGAACCCATAGAACCACATAGAACCACCGGTGAACCCAGCGTGAACCACATTAAACCAGGCCTTGAGTTGTTAATAACTTTATATGCATTTATTCTCGCCCATTGAACTTATAGAACCGCATAGAACCACCAGCGAACCAAGTATGAACCACAGTAAACCAGGCCCCCTGATGCCAGTCAATGGTGTCCAAGAGGCATCACGCTGTCCCCTGTAACCAATGGTCGGGAAAATCACCAAAAAGGGGAGTTATCGTAACTAGGTTTTTGTGAGTTTTTTTTTTAACTAGGCGGTGAATGCCGATTTTCAGCTCATAATTCACATTGCTTCGGATATCAGGAGCTGGTGGCTTAAGGCTCTAAGCCGTGATGCAGGCAGCAGTTTTCGTGGGTTCTGAATTTCAACTGTTTCTTTCAGCTCGGGCACTTATTGCTTATCTGGTTATGTGGATCCGGTATAGAAATGGTTGCTCTATTGTATTGCCAGTACTATCTCTGCCCCTTTCACCCAACGGCAGCAAAAAAACAGGTGCATTGTATCGACCTGTTCAAAAAGTCTTAGCTCTACTGTGCTCTTCAAACTCCATAAAACTTGTCGTGTGAGGTATCAGAAGAAAGAGGATAAAATTTGTCACGTTCTGACTCAAGATGAGCAGGATCCGTCAATAATAACGAAAGTTATGAGCAGTTGAAATATTCAAAAATTCACTGTACGCGTATTTTAAAGTGCAAAAATCTCGTTCTGGGTCAGAATCAGGAAAGCTATTTTAGAAACGATTTGCCTGTACCAGTAATACCGTATCAATTTTTGGTGATTTTATGTTGAATTTAAAAGTTTGTATGCACACTGCACTTTGAAAAAGTTTTGTGTGATAACCGAACCTCTTAATTACGATTTGATTACAGTTATTTATAGTACCACAATCCCTTTGATTGTTACAAAAATTTTAATAAGCAGTTTAGCTATCAATATCGAGATATGTTGGTTTGAACGAGACCATCATAACTGCAGCCGACATCCCGGCCTATGGCCTTAACCCACCAACACCCACACATGCCAAATGGCATGGCGGTCTCGGTGTGTGCCGTGTTCCATGTGCATAAGTGCTACCGTGATTCGGCTGCTTAAAAAATGGCAGCTAGGACTTCACTGTACACAGAAAAGGATGTACTTCGGCGATGGCAGTACTGGTCCAAGGACTACCGGTCGTCAAAGATGACTATTTCAGCCTGTTTTGGGTTAGAAGTCCCTGAGAAGTTACTGTGCCAGATGTAGCTTAACAGTTACGGAAACATGCTGGTTAGATATGTTCGCTGTATGCGAGGCATAAATAAGCAAAAGCAGGAAGCAGTGCTGCTGGGCAGGGTCTAAAACCTGGCCCCGGCCTTGGCCGGTGGCCTAGGCCTATGGCCCAGGGCCAAGAAAATCTGGGCAGGCTAAAATCTGGCTACGGCCCCGGTAAAACCTGGCCTCACATAAACAGCCCTCCAGAATCCAATTTCGGTAACAAGGAATGGTACGAACTTATCCCACTAAGAGTAAACGCATGTACAAGAAACCGCGCACAGACCACGCGGTTTCTCGTAAGAGAATGACTGACTTGTTCTCCCTACGCCATATATATATTGTACTGAAGCTGTATTCCCGTTTACGCAGGCGAGGCTTCAGGCTTGACCTTCGCTATATTGGCAGAGGCCGTACTCTAGTGCGCAGATGTTTGAACTCCAAGCGCTAGCTGAGTGGTAATTCGCGCAGAAAAATGCATATTAATTTTAACGGTAACATTCTTAGTATAACCGCTGCGATCCATCCGTATCCCCCATGGTATCTAAGTTTTAGTGATTGCCAACGGTTAGCATTATCGTACAACTTTTTCTGAAATTACAGCAATTTGTTTATTGGGTTGCTAATTTCTACAAGAACACCCACAACTGAAATACTTCTGCTCGTCTTACCATTGCCATCGGACAGTCCTGTGTGGAAAATCTTGTGTTTCTTTTCGACGCTAAGTCAGAAATCTTCCTCATGGTCTTCCTCACGTCGCCGCACTAATTCTGTGTATGGGTTCCCACTCGTTAACCATGAACCATAATCAAGCTGTAGGTAGACTAACGGCAAAAACCCTTGAGGCAGATTCTTTAAACGCGGGATGATAGAGATTGTTGACACCGAATTCCGCCGATACTGTTCGTGTGCTAACAATAAATAACGTTATGATCGCCTTTGCCCCATATCAGAGCAATATATATCATAACCATTCTTGCTCCAGTTCGTGGGTCGGTTTGGAAAAAGCGATGTATGGTGTATGGCAGCGCAGAAGAATGATATTAACACTTCGAGTACTATTGCGTGCACTCTGTACACAAACTACCGAAATACATCGGAAAAAAATTGTGACAAGCTTTATTTTGCTAAATTTTCGCGGCTATGTGACTAAAAAAACGGGCAGTTTCAGATGGTGCTGCTTTCGTTGTGATCCGATGCACCGGAAGTCCAGAATCGCTGTGTGCAAAGTGACCATCCTTTCCGGATGTGGACACTTACAGCGCACCAGTTTTGCAGCGCGTACAAATAGTCGATTAGAAAAAAAACATACCGATGGTTGCATCATTGGTCTACCATACGGTGCTGTTTTTGTTGACTACTTTCACTCCGTTCGTTCTTAAAAAAATTGGTTGAATTGGGCGAGCGGGAGTTGTGTTCCGATTGACGCCGGTTGTCCTGGTGAAAGTGATACATGGAAAGTAACCAGACCAGATTCTCTAAACAGACACTGGTCATTCGAGCGCGCATCACCCTCCTGCACCCCGCATCCTGATGTGTCACAAAGAGCAGGCCAGGCTGCTGCCTGGTCTAGCCTGTCATTCCTTCCCTGCCAGTCTCTTCTACAGTAAATTCTGCGCGGATGATCGTATCTGACCGCCTTTCTGCCCTTTGTTATTACACCATCTTAATTTGCCCGTTCTCAATGCAAAGCAAAATGCCAGTGGGTGGAAGAATTTTCTTGCCAATGAGAACCGTTTGTGCATAGTGCACACTAAAATACTCCGTGTTGAGACAGGGACCTATGTCTCCTGTCGAGAAGGGAACGAACCCACAACATCCGCATGAGCCATAAGCCTTTATGGCGAATATCGAACAGCAAAGGCTCTGCGCTGTAGCCCAGGCCAAAACGAGAAAAGGCGCGTCTAGCGCAACGAAAAGGAACCGACTGTCGAGCTGCATGCACTGCAGGCTCGATCGAAAAGGAAAAAGAACAAACATCGTAGTCTGCATGAATCATCGCAGAACCACGTCATCATACAACACACCACCAGCCAAAGGCACAAACGTACAAGACACCGCCCTGAGCGGCAGAGAGTACCACTCTCACAGTGTAACAGGAAGTGACCCAGTGCCGGTTCTACCAAAGGCGCTTTTGTGTAACCCAAAAGAAATAGAGCAAAACTATGATATTTAATAGAGTTTGAAAAGCTCTTTTTACTGATGTAACTCCCGTCATGCTGTACCTTTTTACAGTCCAGCTTTGGACGAAAATCAACGAGCATGATTTTTTACAGCCGTTCCCTGGCCATTGTATAATTCCATTTGTTTTTACGAAAAAAATTAGAAAACTGACTGGGTTCAAGGTTCACTCTTCCAACTTTTTGTGCTCTATGCAGGGATGGTTTGGCTTTCGAAAAGTGAAAAAATGATAGAAATCGGACAACTGGTTCAAGTGCTGTGAACGTCTCAATGTAGGGAAATTCTAAGCGGGACACGCGGTATAGATACAGTTCTATAGAACTGTATCCATATTACGCACGGCATTAGAGGTAGCGTGATGCGATGTAATTCCATCGTAGTTTCGCCTGTGCCCTGCCCAGATTTTCGTGGCCGTGGCCGTGGGCCATAGGCCTAGGCCACCGGCCAAGGCCGGGACCAGGTTTTGGACCCTGCCGTGCTGCTGAGCACTTAGCATGCTTGACTAAAGGCAATGGTCAGTTTTGGCATGAGTGCGCATGGGCCTATACTGGGTGCGCAGGGGAAGATGCAAAAAACTTCTCGGCTTTACTGCTTTGCGCCGGTCTGTAGTATCAGCGGGCTATATACGTACCTCATAAGTCATTATTGTTAGTCATAGCTCATAAGTCCCACTCATGACTCATAAACGCTGGTGATTACTGATTGGCGGTGGTCAGCAAACTCACCAGTGTCTAGTTCGGGTCATTGCCGGTCACTGATCAATGGTTGCACTAACAAATACTTCGAGAGTGACTGCATAAGAGATCTAAGCAGCGGTATTGACGAGCCGAGTTAAAATATGACGCATCCTAATGTAGAACAATGCTGCACGTAGTCAGTTCTGCAACAATTTATTTGTATGAAACTCATAACCTGATTTGTGTAGTACAACAACAACAACAACTTTATTTTCCACATGTCTCTGGCAAAGACACCACGGTTTGTGCCCCACACAGTGGCCAGGTACACTTTACATAAAGAAAGTTTCACAGAAAGAAATCTATGGTGGCCACTTTACATAAAGGAGTTTTTGCACACATTGACACAACACGGACCACTGTTACACGGTACGGTCCTAACTGAAAATCTCTGAATTCTCTTCACAAGGCTACGTAACCTTCGAAAGAACCGTCCCGCTATCACATAATCCTCTACGGATATGCCGGATACCACGAGCAACAATTTAACCAATGCCTCCAGTAATCCGCTACACCGGGGAAGACCACCAAAAGCCGTCAGCGCGCCAGATCCCCCAAGACCCACAACATCGACGTCAAATCAAAAGAAACCAGCGAAAGCTCCCTCGCAGTCATATCCAGAAATCCAGCTGGTTAAACAGCCCGAGCCGTCCATCCGGTCCATGGTAGAACAACAACAGCGGCAGATCGACATCCTCAAGGAGCTAATTATCCAACGACTCCCGGGTGACAGTCGACTCGTTTCCAGCATGTTTACGCGCATTTTCGGTATTCATCGCCTACCGGGTCCGCATCCTGCCCGAATTGGCCGGACCACTTTCCAAGTACCAGGACCTGATAGCGTCCTACGTCGACATCGGCGTTCCCGTCTCCAGCTGGATTGATTACGACCGTCAGTTTCGGACGTTCATGCAAGGCCACCCGTACCAGCACGACTTCTGGGCCCGTGAACACCGCGACACGTATTCCGACTGCATCCAGAAAGCGTTACCCCAAGACACGACGGATACCACTGACCGAAACGGCACCTCTCGACGGCAAGCAGACGATTCCGAAACATGCAGAAACTGCGGCGAATCCGGGCACATCGCGAATGATGCCGTGCTCCGCGGAAAGGTCATCCAGGACATGGGCAGTTCCATCGGCGCCCTGCCGCAGACGCGGCAGTCTGCAGAAACTGGAATTTCAACTAGTGCCGAGAGCCTTGCAAGAATCACTCCTCGCACGCGTGCTTCACCTGTGGGGAATGGAACCACAAATCCACACAGTGTACTCGGCGTGGAACGTGAACCACTCGCAATACCGGCAAAGGTCAGAACACCGCTTTGTCCGAAAGCCTTTGCCAGACTGCATTTCACGTGAAGTTTTGTTGTGGTAACAAGCAAATACGATTTTTTCTACGCAGCGGCACTAACACTAGCAAACCACTTCTACACGCTGGTTTTTACTAATATGATAGCCTATGATAAAAAAAAATAAAACTTGGCTTCGCAGTACTGCCACTCGGGTAAGGGTGGCAAAGGAAAGTTAGTTCATGCAAAATCGAAAATCGCTCCGTTGGGCATGTTTGTTTTTGGGAGCTGTCAAAACCTTCGCTTGTTGTTATTCAGCGAAGTTCGTTTTTGTGGACATAGTGCCCAGTGTTTGAAGTAGAAGAAAAGCGCTACAAAACGAGCCAGGCAAAGTTGTCATAACGGCCGTTGCCCACTGTCAGAAAAAAGCCGCAAAATGTTTTGCATCTTCGCGTGCGCACACGGTAAACTGCAGTTGCGTTGCAGAATTTTCGTGTAAAATTCTGTTTGAGAGTTAATCCAAATCAAAAACGAACGTACATATGTTTCTATGGGCTATCAGTGGAGGCTATCGCTATGGTCACCGTGCTGGTCACCCTTGTCAAAAGTTCTTGTCTGCTGCAAAGAAAGACCAGAGAGCAGCTATTTGTCCACTATTTGTGTCGACATCTTTTCTGTTGCACAATAGAAGTAAAACTGACCAGTCGTGTGCGAGTATCCAACCAGCATAAGCAGACCACTGACAAAGTAATGCATATTTGGTATGCACAAATTTACAGAAATGTTTTGTTCCTAAACCATCGTTGACCAGAAGTGCCCATTACATAGCATCAGGTCAGCCGGATCACGGTGAAACTTTCGCTGATGTCCAGCAAGCTGACATCGTCATATTTCAGGTCTGGGAGCTACCTCGCTACATTATCAGTAAAAATCTGAACAAATTGCACCTGCCAAAAGATACTGGGCGTTCCCAAACCAGCCGAAGCCGCTAAATCACCGCCAACACAATAACCCATCCTGCCCACCATGGTGGGCAATGGCACTAGTCTTCACCAGAAAACTTTAAACGATGCTGGTGACTTGATATACGTATAAAATTTATTCCTTCACACACAAAAGGTGCTGGCGCACAGACAACTACCCATTTTACAACTTTAGGCATTAAAACTTATAATAGGATCGCGCTCATTATCATGCGCCTTACTACTCGGCATAGCGCCCAAAACGGCGGCCGCATTGCCCTTAACAATGACAACAGAAAAACGTTGTTTTAAAAATGATCCAGAACGTGGGTCACCAGATTTCTCAAAAAGTTTACGACCTAAAAACTTAAACAGTTCCTTCGTTGAATCACTAAAAACACCAAGCGTTTCACAGGCGACTGGATAGAACTTGTACTGGCTGGACAGGGACGTGTAGTGCAGTCTCTTTCGGGCATCCGCACGTTGTGCCGCCCATCCCGCCTTGCTTCCTGAGTGTTCCACATACGACGACGCTACTGTACACGAGCACGTGGCGTCCCAAACAATATACTTGCCGTCCACAACCGGCACTAAAGTTCCCCCATCCGGTCGTTTCCCATCCTTTCTGGCCAAACCAGCGGGCTCTAACTGACATGGATATCCGGCCGATTTGAATGCAGTTTTCACAATCTTGTTCATCTCACAATGTCGTGGCCTAGTTCCTTTGTTAGTTGCACAGGACAGACCGTGATGGCCAAGCTCATCCACTCTCGTGCTACAACTTGCGCATTTATGCTTCCTTCCAGTACTTGCCCCGAACCGAAGAGCAATTCCAATCCGTAGCTGCTCGTCATTTAAAAAGTTTCCCGGAGATACAGCCGGTAGTGCCTTCAGCCAAGCGCCCGATTCACGTTCACTAGCTGCTAATAGAACTGCTCTACTGACAATGTTGTCCGACGTAGACATTCTAACCTTCGAGTAATTCAATGGCTGGTGCGTCCCATGCTGACTGTCTCTTCCTACTGATTTCGTCCGGTAGCTCACATTTGTAGCGTTCTGTCCACAAACTCACCGCAGCCTCAGCGATTATCCCACTGGCCGGAGGGAAAATCTCGGAGCACAGACTATGCACGGAATGAGCCGACGACACAAAGGCCGGTAAAGCTAACTCATCCGCACACCGCACACCAAGTCCCGCCCTCCATACAGGAAGAGTCATCTGGAGCCACAGATTATTTAAAATATTGGTATTCACAATGGTCTGGACCGCACCTCGCAGGACGTTGTCAAAAGATCGTAGAATATCTGGACATTCGTAACAAGGGCTAGTGCGCAACAAATACATCAACTTTGGAATGGCGAAGCATTTGGTCAGAAGGTAGAGGGCATGGTGAGATGGTAAACACTGCGTTCGCTTAGTCATGATCCGGAGTTCCTCCACTTTCTTGCCCAGAAGCTTAGGCACCGTTCGAACATTTAAAGCTGCACCCAAGAGGGACAAATCATCTTCTTCCAACACAATCAGTTCTGGCCACCGCGTCTGAAAAAAATGCTTTGTCTCTTCACGCTCTTCCATCGTTCCACCAAAGACAAATATTTCGCATTTTGCCATGTTCAGTTCCAGGCCAATCTTCATTCCTTCCGCCATGACTGTTTCAATGTCGTCAGCAACTACTTGAGCAACATCAGCTACGGTAACATCATCCAGGTATGCACCTCTCAGCTCACTCTTTAGCTTACTTAATAATTCTAATGTGGCAAGGCAGAATAGCATTGCTCCCGCCGGGTCTCCTTGCTGGACTCCCCACTCTGACGAGAGGATCTCTGTTCCGCAAAACAAGTGAGATGTCTGCAGGTAGGACTTCTGAAAATACCTGAAGTATGCTGGGATGTGATTCTTTACTGCTTCTAGCATGACGTCACGAGCCACCATGTTGAATGCGTTTTAGAAATCCAGTTTTGCCATAACGCGAACCCCACTGTGTGCAAACTGTAAATAATTCCGCGCGCTGTGCACAATTGCTTCCGTACCTCCTTTTGTCCCAAATCCCAGCTGCATGGGCCTTAACAGAGTGGCAGAAATTGCCTGGCATCTGCTCGCAGTTAACTTTGAACCAATTCGACGGAGTGTCTCCCCAACTACAATCGGTCGTCTCCCACCATCTGGTTTAATCAAAGGGATGAGCGTGCCTCCAAAAAAGTACGGGCAAATATTTTCCAAAATATCTCCTTTCAAAACCATATCTATAAACTGCGTCAGTGCCGTGCAGAATTCACTTTGCAAATCATCTCTCCGGCCAAACATATCCTTAACATGTTGCGGTCGAAGTCCGGATGGACCAGCGGACGATCCAGATGGGAAACTAAACACCGCATCTCTTACTTCTTTTGGCGAAACAGACGACGGCTGTGGCGTTTGGGGTGCTTCGGGGAAATTCACGTTGGGGGGACGCCCTGGGTGTTTACTGCGCATAATGGCCAGGGTTTCTGCGTTAATTTCAGCCACGCCATCTTCCGAGCACAGTATGCGGACCGCACTTCGAACGTCCCCATCATCAATTTTTGTTTTAACAAGACGTCGCATTCGTTCTTCTTCTGACTTGATGGGTGCGCGGCGTGGGGGGGGGGCGGCTTGTTGATGGCGGGGGCAGTTGCATTTTGGGTATTCACATTTCTTCGGATTACGGTCGTGAGAGATTCATGGCGTAGATCTCGGGATTCTGGCATAGCGAAGGCTTTCTTGGGGAACATGAGTGGGCCAGACCAGGTAGAAAAGGAAGCTCCAGCGAGTGTACACTTGTGGAGCTCCTGGGCAAAAGCCTGGCCACAGACAGTGCGAGCATTCTTGGGCAGGCGATTAATGATGAACTGGCGCCTCTGCAGACACTGCTGAAGTTGAGATGGCGAATTTTCCGGGAGAGATGCCAATGGCTGAGTTTTTTGTTGTGACGCGTGACGACTTAAAACGCATATCCATGGAGCCATCCTTCGTATAGTGCAGGTCCATGCTACAAATGTCAAAGGACTGTCGAACTGAGGAAAGTCCCAGGGGAACGTACAAAGAGAACTAGGTGACGACTCACCAAATATGTTTGTGCAGATCCGGGATGCCAGGAAGATCGGGTTGCCGCGAGCAGCACCTTTTCCCGTAGCAGCTACATCAGCCCGGTGAGATCTTCCCAGCCACCTTCAGACCAAGGTATACTGATACCGATTGGTACGCTAGGAAATTCAGCGTTTCAAAAAGAAAATCCACAAGGGATCGAAAAGGATCATTTTCTTAATTTAACGGAGTTTTTGTCATTATATATATATAATGACATGATATAGTGCTGTTTTCTTAGTTTAACGGAGTTTTTGTCATTATATATATATAATGACTTGATATAGTACTTCTTACGTATTAACTCTGTACTACAGGGATGAATCAACAAACTGCCGACAGCTGACTTAAAAATTTCCCTTAATTTTCCCCTCAGCCGTGCACTTCGTTTCGCTACTTTTTAAATTAGTCTAGTCTATTCTCTAGTGTAAAACTCAGATCCGAAAGCTGTAATCGTAAAAATGACTCGTAAAACAAATCCTGATGTGAAGTACCAAGTGTTAGCTCCTGGAAAATTTTCGTTAAGCGCTCGAAAAATCGTAAAGCGTCTTTTTGAGAAGGCGATAACGATACTTACATGATTCCACAGTCATCAAATTATTGGGAAAACATGATCCGAAGCGCGGCGGAGCAGGGTGACAAATAAAACTACTTGGAGAGCAGTGCCTACCGAAATCACGGACAAAGACCTTTATCGCCAAAATTCATCGGGCTGTCAATACACCAAATCACCATCCCAGAGACAGCTGGAAAATGAGTTTGTCAGAGAACATTTTTTTTAAAAGCGGACAAGCATCCGATTCATGGTACCATCCCCCAGAATCATAGCTGACTATGTTGTCGAAAATACAACATAATCAGTTTTTGTCCAGAGTGATCCAGGACTTCATCCTGGGAAGAGTCGCAAAGTCTCCCGAAACCAGCATGTTGCTCCCACGCCAAAGGCAAGAAAAAGTTACCAGTTGCTCTCACTTGGAAAAATCAAGTGAATTTGGAAAGAGAAATGGTCGTGCTACTCGCCACATTGAACGCAACTGGGCTATGCAGTGAACGGGAATTTTACGGGAATTACTTGTCGGGAAGCGTGCACGCTCCGTGCGCAAATTGTACAGGGGAATATTTTTAGTCGACCAA
>JAQGAU010001218.1:0-20555 GCA_034698045.1 Paramacrobiotus richtersi | reverse complement strand
GAGTGAACGACGATGCGTACAAACTCGGCACGCGACACGATCCAGTCTCAAAATAGTCCTTATCAATTCGCTCGTCATTGTAGTACGGAGCATTTCGGATTTGCGATGTGTGCACAATCTCCTCCACCATAGCGCCCTCGAGCTCGAGCTTAACCTGGACTAGTCCACGGCGATATAACAAGCTTGTATCAGTATCCACCAGTTCTGCAAAATACCACGCAAAGGGTCGGTCGTCACTGATTCTCAAGAGCACCTGGATCTTGCCCGACTTGTTGGCGTCGTCGAAAGGCCATTGACAAGGAAATAGTTTGCCATACTCCACCAGACGAGGCAGCTGTCCTTTACAGAAAAAATCGACAAGGAGGCCGTTCTCTGTCACATCGACTACCATGCCATGTTGAAGAAGTCCTTGATCACCTGGCACGTCAACAATGTTAGGACACGGAAATTCGTCCTCGAAATATGCTTCCGTGAACGATAAGAATCTGGTGCTAGGAGACGTCATGATCACAGCTTTGCAAAATCGAAAACGAAAAACTGCGATTTCTGAAGCTGTAATTCTACGAACTTTTTGCAGTTTGCAGACTGCTCCGCATCGGTGTGTCAGCCGCCTTGGTATGGTGAGCTGAGTAACTTACCACTCGGCAGTTACAATACCATGTTAGCGTGGGCGGTTCAACCGTGCACAAATAGACATCCGGTCCGTATATGCCTATAATTCCTCATGATCCCTATGTAAACTTTCTTTAATTTTTGTGGTAAACAGTTGACAACGAAAGTCCAAAATAAATCAAGCCACACGAAAGCGACAGAAAGGCATGCCAAGAGAGCCGAGAACTCAGAAATTTCCTTACGAAAACAATTTCCAGATGTGTTATAAAGAACTGAATCAAACATTCTTGCAACCACCCTATTTGTACAATTCACACAAAGCTCTGCCGCCCCACGTATCAATACGTACGACACGTAAAAACTGCCTTTTCAGTAATGTTTCTGGCAACTTTCAACACAGAAATCTCGGAATCCAGGACTCGATTCAATGCCGAATCAAAATTCAACGCCGATCGCCGATATGCAACGTTGAATGTTGTTCGCTTAACTGATTCCAAGGACGAGTCTGGCCAAAACAAGTGCGCTGGACGCGTTTTGTGCAAAATGTAGCAGTCGCACAAGTGGTAGAAAACAAGACCCAAAGGCAAAGATTTTGCGCACAACTCGAGATCCCACTGACACAGGCTTGAAACACAACGGCACAGTCGAATTTTAGTTCGCTTCCGGTTGCCTTTCGCCAGGAAGGCTGCTACTGACAAAAGACTGCGCAGATATTCTTATTACGGATTTATAACAAGTTACTTTCCTTGAAACGTGTCAAGGAAAGTAACTGACTAGAACTCTTTGCACTATAAAATGTTCTCGCTTTAGTGAGCGGGTTGAACTATACGGCTGACCACACGCCACTACGCCAGCGCTAATTTGCGAAATACGAGTTTCATGTTCACCGAGGCTGCGCAAAATGAGCCAGAAGAACCATCAAAAACTACTGTTGTCGTGCATCAGTGTTAGAACATATTGCAGTTGTTGGAGGATTTTCAAGCGGCAGATCCACTGTACCCTGGAGACAGTGGCGCGTTTAGACCGGTTTTTAGAGGGGCGTTAGGGAACTCCGACAGAAGGGTCCCCCCTTCTCTTAATTTTTGGCGAACCACCGACAGCATACCGGCTAGGGGGGCGCCACGGCCCGCCGGCGACCCCCCTAAACGCGCAACTGCGTGGAGATGAGCTCGAACAGGTGGACTAGGGTAAACTGGATGTTCGACGTCTGACTAGGCTGACACTGTGGGCGCTGTCAGCAGAAATGGCGAAGAAGGCTTCCCGTGGCACTAAGCGTCCAGCGGATGATCCCATTAATGACCCTGATTACGATCCCGCTTCTCGATGAAGATTCGTCTAGCGATTGGCAGATGAAAGTGTGGATGCAGTAGAACGAATCGATAACGCTAATTTCGACAATGAGTCACTGTTGCTCTGCGGCTGAACACCGGTATCGTTCATATTCCCTAATTTACTAATTTTTTGCTTTTCCTGGGACTTACGTTAAGGTTACGAGCCGGAGTAATTCTAGTGGTCACTCGGATTGCATAAGTGTCTGCTCCTGATGTTTCAATGCAAGAAATGATTATCGCACTTGTTCAACGTGCGTGCGGCTAGCAGAAATGTTTTTGGATGCTGTAACAAGTTAGAGCAAGACAAAAGTGTTAGTACAAGTGGAATCTGGCATTAGCTGCTTGCGGACTGCAAAAGCGTTTTTTCCCATAAAGAAAACTTAATAAATCACAACTGTTTTTACAAATGCAACGTTACTAACTATGTATGGCGAACTTCTTGTATATAGCCACGTGCAATCCCAGATAAAACTAGCGGTGATCGAAGAACAAGTGTAAAACTGCAAATCACAAGCTTCGACCGATTAGCTAATAAGTTATCACTGTAGCGTTTCCCTAAACGGACGCTGTTCAACAGAAAACTCCGGTAGACTATTATTTCAGCAATTTCCAGTGGCTTCGCACTTGCGACATGAGTGCCACAAATCATGAAAAAACAAGTTTATCAAAGGCGTGCGGAAATAATCAGAGAGGAAATGCAAAAAACGCAAGTGACAGGTACCCACGGTCCCACAGTCTCACACAAACCAAAGGGATCATGCGCTGTGCATGGCGTTATCAATGTGCATCCCCGGAACACTATGCTAGTTACGCTATCAAATCGCCGAAATATATTTTTCATTGCGACGCAAATAACCACAAACAAGTGTATTTCAAAATTCCAAAAACCAAGTAGATGAACAACATTCTCACTGCGCTAGCCTTAGCCAAATAAGCGTGGCTAGGGCGCGCTGGAATCATCGTCTTTACTTGGTTCATCCGTAGAACCAAGGGGCGTGTGTGCCATGGCTTCGGAAAACGCCCACCTCGTCAGCCTGGTCAGACGGCAAACCTCCAACTTGCGCTGCCAATTATCCTTTCGTATCAGTTCAGTGATCTCATCGCCTCGGTAGAGTGCGGGTTTGGAAGCTAGACGCGGATCCGAAATGTGAAACTCCAGCAGCGCCTGCAACAGTTTCAAATATTCGGTCATCACAGAAGGGATATTTGTGAGCTGGATTACAGTGTAAATTATGTATCAGTACCTCGGTTAATTCGGCTGAGGCCCAAACACTTGCAACCTGTACACTGCTTCCTAGAGCTAGCAGCCACCGAGATACCTCGTCAAGGTTCCTTTCCGGGGCGCTAATGTTCAGCAATTCCCACAGATCCGCCTGCAGATTTGACGAAGCCGGTGTGATCGATCCTCTGGGAATCAGAAGACCGGAAGCAACATACCAATCCTGAAACGTGCAGTTTTTCCATACCAAGGAATCACACACGGACGCTAACTTCTTGCACAAATCAGCCAAGATTTCCACACCGCCTAGCAGGGTGTCACCACTCGGGCACCACCAATACTGGGAGATGATAAAATTCGGCTTTCCAGCGCATGGCAGTTTGAAATACCGTGCCACATCGGCTATAAGGCGCAGCGGCGCTTCAATGCGCTGTTCGAAGCAGTGAGGCGAATCATTATCGCTACTGCCCTCAATAATCACCCACTTGGTAGATTTGGTGACCAGAGTAGTCATGGCTAATACGACGACATGCAGAGTCTCAAAGACAGGCCACTTGTATGGGGAATCATAACGGTACTTCAAGCATACCCAAACGTCCACAAACAGGGTCTGCATCCCCAAAACAAAATTCCAGAGCGTACATACGCGGCGCTGCCGGACACGCTCAACAGAATCGAGAAACTGGAAAATCTCCCCAAGCACGTGAGTGGGTAAGGATGACAAGCAGAAAACGGCCGCGGACCCTGGATAATCGTCAGGCAGCGTAGTCACAGGAGCTCGCGCAAAACAACTGCCAGACCATACCAACCCTTTCTCAGAACAAACGTCTGCGTGCAACCGCAGTCGTTCCAGGCAGGTTTCCTGGAAAAAAGATATGTCTTCCTTTTTCCTGTTGTTGTCTGAACCAGACCGTAAGTGTTTATCAAGCTAGGACATTTTCTAACGGTGCAGTCAACCAACAACTTACTAGGTTAAATTGGTTCAGCGACTGCCCTCTTGCCACCCCCATGAAGTATTCCACATTCCTGTTACGAATGCGTATTGGATATATCCCCGTCGTACTATGCAACTCACGGTTGCACATTTTCCACAACACTGAATCATCGCCAAGCAGGGATGCATACTGATCGGGCACGACAAACGATCGTGTCCCAAAAAAGTGCTCATCGACTATTCGCGTTTCTCCCTCGGCCACGATACTTCGGATCTGGGATGTGTGCACAATTTCCTTCACCACAGCGCCGTCAAGCTTCAATTCCACTTCAACCAGTCGAGCCGGATGCAGGTGCGTATCGGTGTCCAGAAATTTGGCGGCAATCCAGGTAAAGGGAACATCTTGGCCAATACGCACGAGCACCTGAATCCTCTCAGCGTCATCGAGCTCGTAGGAGCTGGAGCATTGGAACAGTTTGCCATACTGTACGGGACGAGGTGGCTGTCCTTTGCAAAAGAAGTCGACGAGGACCCCTTCTTCCGATGTATCGATCACCATTCCCAGCTGATGAAGTCCTTGGGCGTCTGGTACGTCAACGACATTTTCCAAGCCAAATTGCTGCGCAGAATGCTTTGCGAACGATAAAAACCGTATGCTGGGGCACTTCATGGCTAAATTTGTTCGATTGTACCTTGACTCGGAGACCACGCTTGGTTTCTTGTGATTAACGGACTATTTTTCTGGTAGCAAGCTCACGAACGAACAAGGCTGATCAATTTTGAAGAAATGTGGATTTCAAATTTACAATCATAAAATATGTACCACCACACAAAACGTTTCCCCGCAGCGGAAAGCCAGCCGCCCTGGTATGCCGCCAGCCTGATCTGAACAACTTCCGCTCGCATTAATTTCCAACTGTCAGTCTGGGCCGTCAGACCGAATACTTAAACGCACCGGATATCTGTTCACAATTGTTCGTCGTCAGTTCTCAAGGTAAACAAATGACAACAAAAGTCCAAAATTCCTTTTTAATGCTAAACAGAATCAGCGCAGCATCTTTTAACATAGTTATTTGCGATCGGTTGACCCAGTCTTATCGCGAAACACACCAGTAATCATTATTACAACAGTTTCAAGAAGTCAAACAAAACATGCACACGTTTTCGCCAATAATCGTACAAAAAAGTACATGAAAACGGAAGTGACTGATCTCCACTACATATTGGTAGCATCCATAAAAACACAAGTATTTTACTGTTGTACATGGCATCACTAAAGCTGGCTTTTGTTGATACAGGAAATGCATTTTTCCGCTTGGAGAAGGTTAAATGACACAAGCGAAATTAAAACATATTAGAAAGGTTACTCGATACACTACTTCCCATTACAACACTGGTACCCATAAACAAACCAAAGACATCACACTGTACATGCCATTATCAAAACGCTTTTCGTACAATGGTTACAGTACTACACCCTTTTCGGTACATTTCGCTGGATTCAGAGGAAATCAGCTGTTGTGCTGCAAAACCAGTCACTTGCCATCGGAAGCCTCACCATCCACCGACACGTTTTCAGCACAATGTTCAGATTCGTTTCCCTTTGAAACAGGGCTGGATCCATCGTCGTTGCTAGATTCCACCGACGGATGTTCCACGTCAAGGGGCGCGTGTGACAGTTCATCGGACAGCGCCCATAGCGTCAGTCGAGTCAGACGCCGAACATCCAACTCCCGCTCCCACATGTCTCCTTCTGTCATCTCAGTCAGCTCATCGCCTCGGTACAGTGTCGACTGGGTAACGAGACGCGGATCCGGAATCTGAAACTCGTCCAACACCTGAAACGTTCACACTGAAATAAGAAATTAGTCTGATTATTCTGGGTAACAATATATAGGATAACATCGGCATATAACGTTTCAGTAATAAGTAGTAACCTGCATCCAACAATCAACATTTTGAAATGGGCTGCAGTGGATTAAGATTACGAAACAAATTCTTGACTGGATGGTCTGGATCTGGTTGGGCTGAATTTGACAATTTAAGATTTTATTTACGATTTCAAAGCGGAAAATTGTATAAAAATCGGGCTGAACACTGATGCTTTTTGTGTTTTGTTTTTTTGCTGAACGCATTTAGATCTAATTAGGTAAACATGTATCGTGACCCCAGCATCTGACGTGCTTGCCATAATTTAGTCCCTGTGTGCACGTGCAGTTAGAGCAAACCGGTAACAAGCTGGCGATGCACACAAAAAGAAATGACAAGGATATCTTGTAATGTTGAAGAACAATTAAGGGTTCGATAGTGAAGAGAGAATGGTTAGATGCAATAAGTAACAATGCTGAGATAGACTACCGGAAGTATCTCATTTCTTCATATAATCGCATCAAACTGGTCTGCAGTGACATTAGGTTGTTTTCACATAGGTATATGGATGCCGCTATTACTCGCGATAGTAGCAATTACCCGCACTTGCTTTGAGATAAGCACTTACAAATTCCACATCCCCGATGTAGATACCTTGAGCCAGCCACTGGGACATCTCCCCCGTGTTCACTTCAGGGGCGTTGCTGTCCAACATTTCCCATAGATCGGCTTCCAGAGTTGCTGAAGTAGGTTTAATCATTCCTCTGCCGATTTGGAGAATGGAATCAACACGGCATGCCTTAAATGTGCAGTTTTTCCACAGGATGTTTTCACATACCGGCGCTAGCTTCTCGCATAAAGCTGCCAACTGTGCTACACCGTACTGAAGCGGAGTGGTACAGCCCTGATACCAGCAATATTGGGAGATAACGAAATTCAACTTTCCGGCACATGGAAGTTTAAAATACTGAATTACATTAGCGATCAAACGCAGCGGTTCGTCGACGTACTGATTAACACCAAGAGGTGAATAGTTGTCGCCACTGCTGTCCATAATCACCCACTTGGTAAATTTGGTCACGAGAGTGGTCATGCCGAGTACGACGGCATGCAGAGTATCCGTGACAGGCCACATGAATGGGCAACCGTACAGATACTTGGGGCATACAAAAACGTCAAAAAACATCGACTCCATGCTCAAAACGTAATTCCAAAGTGTGCACACGCGCCGCTGCCGGACGCGGTCAACAGAGTCCAGAAACTGGAAGACATCCCCCAGCAGGTGAGCGGGTAATAATGATAAGTACGGAACTGGAACAGATGTCGGATTATCGTCAGACAGGGTGGTCACAGGAGCCTGTGTGAAAAATCTGCCAGACCATACCAGGCCTTTCTCTAACGAGTACTGTACACGTCGCGATAACCTGTCCAAATAGTTTTCCTGGAAAGAGAACAAGAACTTAGAGATTCCGTTCTTCCTGTGCCAGAATTTCTTTCAGACTACTAACATCGACGATTCGACATGTTACGCTTTTTGCAACGACAATAACATTTCCTTATTCTATGTAAAACGCGAAAAAGTCAGAGCGGTCGGAAAAGGTAGAATAGCGCTGGTTTCTTTCTTCTGGTTCAGAAAATGGAAAACTTACTAGATCAAGCTGCTGGCATGGTGCTGCGCACATAAGATATTCTATGTCTCCATTGTGAACGCGTAGAGGATGTAGCGAGCTGTCCAGGACAGAGGATGCATTCTCATCGGGAACGGCCCACGATCCAGTCCAGAAATAACTGTCCTTGACTACAGGGGTTTCTCCATCGGCCGGAACATTTCGGATCTGCGATGTGTGCACGATCTCCTTCACCACAGCCCCCTCCAGCTCGAGTTCCACTTCAACCAGTCGAGCCGGATACAGGTAGGTATCGGTGTCCAGAAGTTTGGCAGCAAACCAAGCAAAGGGAACATCTTTGCTAATACGCAGGAGAACCTGGACCGTGTCAGGGTTCTCGACTTGACGAGTGGAGTGCCCCAAGCAATGGAATAATCTGCTATACTGTACGAGACGAGGCGACTGGCCTGGGCAAAAAAAGTCGACCAGGACCCCTTCTTTCGCTGTATCGACCACCATTCCCACCTGCAGAAGTCCTTGGCCGTCTGGAACGTCCACGGCATTTCCCCAGTCAAAATCCTCCGCAAAATACTTCACGAAAGATAAGAACCGCACACTTGGGCACGTCATGGTTGCAGACTAACAGTTCTTCGATTTTAGCACGACTCGGAGGCCGAGTTTCTTTTTTGCTTGCGACTAAGGATCAGTTCCGCA
The DNA here is from genome assembly GCA_034698045.1 of Paramacrobiotus richtersi. Taxonomy (NCBI): domain Eukaryota; kingdom Metazoa; phylum Tardigrada; class Eutardigrada; order Parachela; family Macrobiotidae; genus Paramacrobiotus; species Paramacrobiotus richtersi. The sequence continues at coordinate 12,269 of JAQGAU010001218.1, read as the reverse complement.
TAAAGCAGGTTATCGAAAGAACAAAAACTGTCAGCGAAATGCACGAAATCATCAACAAAATTACTCATCTTACGAATAGTAAAATGAACGTCAACAACGCGGTATATCACCCACCCTGGTGTGCCGCTAGCCTGAAGTGTGTACTTAACTTACCACTCGGCAGTCACAATACTATGTCTCTGGGTGGTTGAGCCGTGTACAAACAGACATCCGGTGCGTATATTTCCATAAACTGGCATGGTCCATAATAAATCCTGTTCAATGTTCGTGGTAGTTTGAAAACTCGAAATAAAAACCACTGAAACCAAAGCGACTGAAAGGTACGTAAAGAGAGCTAAAACTTTCCCCGTGTAAAGGGAAAGTACACCCGCAGTGACAACGTCGGTTTGCCTTTCCTGTGCTTCAAACAACGCACAAAAGGTTAACCATGTATTACGCAGGTGTGGAAAATGTGTTACGCATTATTTTTTGACTTTCGGATTTATATCAGGCAGTGGCAGACCTGCATGCGTTTGTCCAAAGTTAGAGTGGCAAAGCTGCCAATTGCCAGTTCTAGGTTTGTAAACGCACATTTCTAAGTCAGCATTCAAAAGGCCGAAGGATTCGAAATACGACAACAGTTAGGACCAGCGACTTATTTAATAACCGTTAAAAATTCACAATCATCAATCAATCAGTTTACAATCTCTTGGACATCGCAACCGTAAGACGAGTCTCAGGAAAATCAAAAAATAAATTACTTGCGAAATACGGACGGTGCAGGCGGCCAGCGGCAGAATGAAAGTTCTAAGTTACTCGTTATCGGAAATAACATTAATGGTTTACTCAATTACATTCGAATTTGCATCTTCATAGCTACACGAATCCTCATCGGGAATCGGGATCGTAATCAGGGTCATTCGGGGAATCATCATCCAACAGACGCTTCACTCCACGGGAACCGTCCTTCGCCATTTTTGCAGACAGCGCCCACAGCGTCAGTCTGGTCAGACGTCGAACATCCAGATTGTCCAATTCCATCTGTTCGAGCTCATCGCCACGGTAGAATGCGGACTGGGGAGTGATGCGTGGATCTGCAGCTTGAAACACCTCCAAAATCTGTAAATCTTGTGTTCTTGTATTGAGCCGGTCAATAATCTATTCAAAGAAATGACGCAGAACAACAGCAGTTCATATTTGGCCTTCTGTCTTATTTTGTGCATTTACTCAGCTGCACATACTGGATGGACTACGTTGTGGAAAATTAGCCCTTCGTGGAGTTAGCCGTATCGCCAAATCCCGGTTACAAAAGCCGAATATCATATTTTCTTGCAAAGTGGTTCTGGCACCTTCTAGTCTCGTCGAAACGCCACTATGATGAAACTAGAGCGTGCCAGAGCAACTTGGCATTTTTGAAAATGCATCTGAAAAGCGAATCAACCGAAAATACAGTATCTCTCAGCACCTATGGCTAGATCCGTACACCACAGATTTTTGGACGCGTCTTTTTGACATTGTATTCCTAGTAGTCTACCGTACTCCGTCAGTATTCTACAGGTATTCCGCTTTCTAATGCTCTATTCCTCGTATTCTACCGAGTGCGCCAGTATTCTCAGAGTATTCAGTATTCTGCTCATATTGTCTTGGTTAATGTTCACTTGTGAAGTGTAGAATACACGCGGAATACCAGCGGAATACAGGCGGAATACAGACAGAACACAGACAGAATACGGAGAATACATACAGATGCCATTGTCCCGCGACATTTTTTATTAACTGGTTATAGTTTGCCTTACGTATTCTCCGTATTCTGTCCGTATTCTGTCCGTATTCCCCTTGCATTCTTTCCGTATCCGTGTGTATTCCGCGATGTTTTACAACTTGTTCTGGTATAATGTGCGTATTCTCCGTATACAGCTTGTATTCTGTCAGTATTCTCGTTGTATTCCGTTTGCCAATGCATTTGTTTCTTATAGAATACGTATGAAATACAAGCGGAATACATAGAGAATACGGGCGGAATACAGGAGAATACGTACAAAATACCAAACACGCATTGCCGGATATCGAAGAATACATTGCGAATACTGGGAGAATACATGTGGAATACGCGGGGAACAGAGCCCAAAAAAACGCGTCCAGAAAAGTTGTGGTGTACGGATCTCGCCATATCTATCTCTCAGTGATGATTATTATGTAGGTATTCTCTGAACATGCGAACGATTGTTTGCTATACAGTGTGAAAATTATTTGTGTGAAACCGTAGCACTTACGAGAAAATCACTTACATATCTCGCTTCTTCGGTGTCGGTTCCTCGAGTCAGCCATTGCGAGAGCTTTTTGAGGTTCACCGCAGGAGCGTTGCGATCCAACATCTCCCATAAGTCTGCCTGTAAAGTTGGTGAGGCTACTTTAATCGATTCTCTATGAATCCAAAAACCAGCTTTCTCATTTCTCAGATCTTCAAACGCGCAGTCGATCCAGAGCAGCTTATTACAGACGGACGCACAACGGGTGCAAAGACTTGCCATCTTCTCCACACCGTCGTAAATAGAAGCCTCAGCGCCTGGGAACCAGTAAAACCCAGATACGATAACATTGAGTTTTCCAGAAGACGGCATATGGAAATATCGAGCAACATCCGCAATAAGGCCCAGCGGTATTGCAATGGGTTGATAATCGCCAGTGTCGGTGCTGTCCACAATAATCATCCACTTGGTAGCTCTGGTCACGAGCTTACTCAAGGCCAAGACGACACAGTGCAGAGTATCCCAAACGGACCACTTGAACGGACAATCGTAACGATAATTTGCCGCAACCCAAACGTCCTTGAAAAGAGCGTCCGTGCTCAGGATAGCATCCCACTGGGTAGATACGCGACGCAGCATGACACGGTTAAATGACTCGAAATACTGGAAGGTCTCCACAAGGACGCCGATTGGCAGGCAGCGGAACGGCACAGATGCTGCATGATCATCTGGCTGTACCGTCATACGGGGTCGGGTGAAGAACGCGCCGGACCATACCAACCCTTTCTTCAAACAGTCCTCCATGCGTTCCGCCACCCAATTCAGGCATTTATGCTAGAAAGAGCACAAAAGTCACACAAGAAATATAAAAAAGTACTGCAAGTAATCGGCCCTTTTACCTTGCGCGAAAATTCGAAAAATTAATATTCAGTCAAGTTTTTTTGCATTATCTGTTTGCTAATTGCTACGCTGTTTGAAGGCATACCAAGTCGGGATGTCGACGCTGCTTCCTCAAGCGATGTTCCAGTGCAGGAGGCCGCGTATTTTTTCGGCGTTGTAGATAGTCCACATTTCCATTGCGGAGGCGTATCGCATACGCCTGTTCCACCCTGTGCAAGCCCCGATAGCACATTTTCCATAGCGGCGAAGAATCAGTCAAGGACGATGCGGAATCACGAGGCACGCGGCACGATCCAGTCTCAAAATAATCCTTGCCAATTCGCTCATCAGCCTCAATCGGGGCAGCATTCCGGATTTGTGATTTGTGCACAATCTCCTCCACCACAGCGCCATCCAGCTCGAGCTTAATCTGGACTAATTCCGAGCCATATAAGAAGCTCGTTCCAATATCCAAACATTCAGCAAAATACCAAGCAAAGGGTCGGTCGGGTGCTGAGTCGCAAGAGCACCTGGACTATGCCAAAGTTGTTGACATCATCATGGTGGAAAGTGCCCGGCCCCCATCGACAGTGAAATAAGTTGCCATACTCCACTAGACGAGGTGGCTGTCCCTTACAAAAAAAATCGACGAGGAACCCATTCTCTGTCACATCGACCACCATGCCATTTTGTAAAAGTCCTTGATCATCTGGCACGTCCACAAGGTTGGGACACCGAAATTCGCGCGTGAAATATCCTCTCGCGAACGTTAAGAACCTGATGCTGGGACACGTCATGATCACGACCACAGCTTTTTCAGTTTCTATACATATATCATCGAACTGAAACTTGCTAACATGGTTTAAAAGGGTTGTATTACTTATGTACAGCAGTTCAGGTATGTAGTTTGATGACGAAACTGAAGTGAAATCAGTGAAAATTTCCAGCAGGACTCTACTTGTAGGCCGAGCTACGGATCTGCACTAAAAAAGTCTGATTTGCCCTCATCTGCAGACGCCACACAGTCATAGCAGACTTCTGCACAGGCTGCTACGCAATAATACTGCAGAATGTGTCAACATGGTGACTCATGATCATGACGCTGCCAGTGTACTAGCGGTTTACACCTCACAGATTTTGTTTGACTGCTTTTGTGCAGTATGAGTACTAGTAGCATTTTAGGATGATCTGCTTTTGATTCCGAAACTTTCCCAAAAATCATAAACATACAATACAACAATAAAACTTGGGAGATGTACAGGACGTCGGCTATATATCAATGTCATTAATTTGAACAAAATATTTACTAATTTTTTGTGTGTTTTCCAGAGTATACGTTTTGCGTGTTTCATTTATTTATTGGCTCAAAATGCAGTAAAGACATTTGTCGATTGATAACTTATCTTCCTTATTAAATGCAGAGATCTTAATCACCGCATGTAAATACCCTCCAGAGGATAACAGTTGCTGAGGGAGGATGCAAGGCCGCCTTGCCAGGACGACAGAAAAGATAGATTAGCAAGGAGGGTACATGCCGGCAAAAAGAATGGACAGGCGGCTTTATTACCATTACGGCATCCAGTTAATAAATCATAAATTTATCAAGAGAAAGCACTTCTGGCTCAATACGGGACAAACTACACCTGAACACTTTATTTGAAAGCATAATTTGGTGGGATCAAGAAATAGCCTCTAATTGTGTTACACCAGTTATCTTAAACACCGTAACGTGGAGCAAAACAGCATATTATTATACGGCGAAATATTTTATTATTTTACTTACTGGTAAGTGGTAACTATAACATAACCTTGTGAAACCATCTAGGTCACCGAACAAAACGCGGAAATGAACGAAAACGCAAGCGACTGCTTTCCAGCATATGACCGGTGCAACTTGTAATCCATGTTTACCTATACTCTATGACAGCTGTACACAACTGAAAATAAAATCATCCAAGTGACTTTAAAAAATTGTCATGGATGTATGTGCGTGTACATCATCTCGGATTTTCGGTACTGCTTAGCACCTGGTGTGAATTTGTTATGTAACAGACGTACACTTGTCAAACTAGACAATCAACTTGCACATTGTTCTGCAAGTCAGAAGAAGCATTTTTCACGATATTCATTTGTTGCTTCAAAAGCTAAGATACACTTGTTCATTAATACTTCGAACCATTCCTGCTTTCATATCACGACCCTATAAGAACAAAGCTACAGCATACGGACAGTACCAGTGGCAGCGTCTAGCCACAAAGCAAAAGCAAACAATCCATGAAAACTCTGGGAGCTGAATTCCAGCAGACGGATAATTATCACTAGCAATAAATAAAACCGCCACACTAAGAACTTTTAGCTGAATTATTGTTTTCGAAACGAATGTTACTATTTGTTATACATGAACTGGTAAGAACTGTAAATGCCAGAGCAGCGTGCAACGTTTTTATTATCGGATCCAGGGTTATCGGTTTACCCCTTTAACTGTCATCCGACCACTCATCTTTGGACTGCAGTCAACGTGCTAACTGGATTCATCATTCCTCCAATGGACGTTTAATGCCTCGGACAGTCTTCTTCGGCATTTCTGCGGACAGTGTCCACTGCGCCAGCCTATTAAGACCCCGAACATCCTGTTTAGTCACATTTACCTGTTCAAGCTCATTGCCACGGTAAAACGCGGACTGTCCGGCAATACGGGGATCCTCAATTTGAACCTCCTTTAAAGCCTGCAACGCGTGACAATAGTAAGCATCAACGACATGTTTAACATAGTTGTATCTTTTCTCATTCATTTTAAGTAGCAGGCGCCATTCTGTTTGTACTGAGCAGCCATCGCCGACCTCGGTCACAGCAGCGAATGATACTTTTTTGGTGACATAAAGTAAATTCTGAGAGAGTCTAAAGCAATACGTTGATGATCACAGTTTCCATCGCTAGAGAACATGACGCGAAACCTATTTGCATGGGCGTCGGAACTGCGGTCATCTTGATGTAGCAATGAACGCAAAGCCAAGCAGCCGAAATCTACGAACGCGAGTACTCCGACTTCTGAAGCGGTTGGTACCTTTTTGTTTCAGTGCTAATTGTCTCGTAGTCGGATATTCTTATATTATGTCTGAACCCGCATGCCGCAGACTACAGATTTAGCAATTACCTGTACTTCACTGTAAGACTTTCAAAGAGTACGTATCAGAGTCACTTACATCACTTATAAGCAACAGATTTCTGCCGGTTCCTCGTGCCAGCCATTGAGAAAGCTCCTCCAGGTTCGTTTCTGGAACATTGGAGTTTAGCATGTCCAACAGGTCTGCCTCGGGGGTTGGTGAGGCTACTTGAAATGAGCCTTTACGAATCGGAAGAACCGCGCCCTCACCTCATTAGTCAGCTCCTCAGACCTGAAAGTGCAGTCTTTCCACACCACCAAATCACAAATTGACGCCCAGTTCGTACACATTTCTGCCATTTTCGCAACACCGTATTGGACAGACTCACTAAACTGACACCACCCTGAGATGACCAAATTGAGTTTTCCAGCACACGGCTGATCGAAAAATTGTACAACATCCGCAATCATGTCCAGTACCTTTCCAGTGTGTTGATCCTCTCTGTTAGGTTCATGATTGTCGTTGCTCACAATAATGTTCAATCACCCATTTCGTATTTTCGGTCACAAGGTTCGTAAAGGCCAACACGACGCAGTGTAGAGTATCCCAACCCGACCATTTGAACGGGCAATCGTAGCGATAATTTGGAGATTCGGACTGCGCACACGCAACATTCCCCCCAGACACACTGAAACTAGAGGACAATCGCCTTAAATAGGTCTGGAGAAACTGTGCGTTATTTTTGTCAGCCGCATGAAGTGTAAGTTGTCATGAAGTTTTATTACAACAGTTATGATTTTTTGTTATTGGCAGAGTCACTAACAACCAACCCTTTGCGCATTGCAGACGGTTTTGCCGATTTATGTATAGAACTGATAATGATGATGACTTAATGGGTTGTAGGTCTGTTACAACCTTAACTACGCTCTGGTTAGAGTCTGGTTTTAGATCATTTCCAACAATAACAAAGTTAACAGACTGAAGAGAAGGGTCAAGTATACAGGCATGCCTGAAAGCAACATAATACAAGCATTGCCATTGTAAGAAAGAGGCTTTATTTCAATGATGTATGTACTGCACTGCGGAAATGCTAAATTTAGGCTTCTCAAAATATCGTTCCAACACAGGTGGTCCAGTCCTTTGGCAAAGGTCTGGAAGGATTTGTATGCTCCTCGGGGAAGTACGACAGTTCCACAATCGGACAGCTTCTGCAGCAACTGTAACTGTAAGTCGGACACGTAAAAACCGGTTTCACGGCTAAGTCGCATCTGTGGCACTTCTCAAAACGTTTTCTCAAGTTTTCACACGCAAAACCTGGTATCCGAAACTTGATTCTCTCCAGACGAACATGTTCGTATGCTCAACGCCAATCAGTGCTGTGGAGTGTTTGTTTGACATCCGGTTGCCTTACCCCGGGATGGCTGGCACTGGCAATAATTATTATTCACTGTGGACTTTTGCACATAATGCATCTGTCACGCGTTTGTAACCAAGAACGATGTGTAATAAACGTCGCTGTAATTGTAGTTATTGTAACAATAACTAATTAATCACTTTGTGATTCGACACTCGGCCGTGTCAGAACTGCTGGTATCCTAAATGGTAGTAGCCAAACTGCTTGGCACTGCCACCAGGTATTAATCACACATTTCGTCCAAATGATTCGACACAACCAAAGATTGTCCAATGTAACGGTGTAATAAAATCTACTTTCTTAACTTTCGCGTGAGAGTGGACAGAACGAAAGATTTCACTGTGATAATCATACTTTAAAGTCAGCCATACAGCGAAAACATGGTACATGTACAGCCGATAATCATTTCTTGCTTCGAAAAGTTAAGAGCAGAGACTTATTTAAAGAACAATTACAATCATTCCATTCTCCAGCTGCGTAATCATAACCGTAACATGAGCCCTAGGAAGGAAGGAAGCAAAAGGAAGCAAAAAATACAGTTATTGACGGTACAGGCTTCTGGCCACAAAACAACTCGTCATCGGAGTTATTATTATCGGTTTATTCGGTTTTATTTTATTCCATTGCATCCGAATCTTCGTCTTCATCGCTAGACGAGTCTTCATCAGGACTGTAATCAGGGTCATCAGCAGATTCATCCAACGGACGCTTCATGCCACGGCCACCCTTCTTCACCATTTCTGCAGACAGCGTCCACAGCGTCAGCCTGGTCAGACGCCGAACATCCAGCTTACCCTCTTCCACCTGTTCTAGCTCATCGGCACGGTAAAATGTGGATCGGGCAGTAATGCGCGGATCCGGAGCTTGAAACTCATCCAAAAACTGCAATATATTCAAATATCCGGGAGCCGAATTGTAGCCGTTTAATTCGCATTCTGGCTCACTTAACCAAATAAACTCTACAACCCCGTGATACAATTATCCACAACTATTAACTGTTCAAAATTGCAGCATTCACGAAACTCTTACAAAGCCCACTTCTTCGGTGTTAATCCCACGGGCCAGCCACTGTGAAAGGTTCTTGAGGTTGACCTCGGGAGCATTGCGATCCAACATCTCCCAAAGGTCAACCTGTAGAGTTGGTATGCAACTCTAATTGTTCCTCTGCGAATCGATAGAATGGCGTCCTCATTTGTCCGATCCTCAAAAGTGCAGTCTTTCCACCGCAGCATTTCGCAGACCGATGCGATGTTGGTGCAGAGACCTGCCATCTCCTCCACGCCTTCTTGAACAGAAACCGCATCTCCCGGACACCAGCGAAATTCCGAGACGACAATGTTCAGTTTTCCAGCACACGCCAGTTTGAAGTATCGGGCAACGTCCGCAATAAGGCCCAGCGACTTTTCAATGTGTTGATCCTCCCTGTTGGGGTAACGGTTGTCGCGGCTGCCCACAATAATCACCCACTTTGTCGCTTTGGTCACGAGCTTAGTCAGGGCCAATACGAGGCAGTGCAGAGTATCCCAAACAGACCACTTGAACGGGCAATCGTAGCGATAATTTGGGGAAACCCAAACGTCCTTGAAAAGAGCGTCCGTGTTCAGGATACCATCCCAATTGGCAGAGACGCGGCGCAGCCATACACGATATACAGATTCCAGATACTGGAAGGTCTCCACAAGGATGTCGATTGGCAAGTAGCGGAACGGCACGGATGCAGCCTGGTCATCTGGTATCACAGTAAAAATCGATCTGGTGAAGAATTTGCCTGACCATACCAGCCCTTTCTTTAAACAGCCGTTCAGGCGTTGCAACAACCAGTCCAGGCATTGTTTCTAGAACAGGTACAACAGTTAGAGTAGAAAACATTGCACTGTCGCACTATGAATAGTCTAGTATGCAGATACGTATACTGTATCTCGCACAAGGTGGCAAGCGGTCCTTACTTTACGCACAAACTCGAAGTTTTAATAAAACTATTAAATTCTGGTGTTGACGGCTTCAGAGAAGTTACGCGAAAACGCCAAAAATTAATTATTATATTTTTCAAAAAAGCTTCGATAAGGTTTGATTTAATTACTAACACTTCAGCAAAATATGAAAATACGTACCAGCTCAAGAGGGTGGCGCTGTTTTGTTTGTTTTAGATACTCCGCATTCCCACTGCGAATGCTCATCGCTTGCGTCCAGTCCGATATTTTTGCAAATCCCGATAGCACATCTTCCACAACGGCGAAGAGTTAGTGAACGAGCATGCATAATCATCAGGCACGCGGCACGATCCAGTCTCAAAATAATCCTTGCCAATTCGCTCACCAGCCTCGATCGGGGCACTCCGGATTTGCGATTTGTGCACAATCTCCTCCACTACAGCGCCTTCCAGCTCGAGTTTAACTTGGACCAGCTCATGGCGATATAATAAGCTCGTATTAAAATCCAAAGATTCAGCAAAATACCACGCACAGGGTCGATCGTCACTGAGTCTCAGGAGTACCTGGATCTTGGCCGACTTGTTGTGGAAAGTGTCGCACCACCATTGACAAGGAAACAGTTTGCCATACTCCACTAGACGAGGGGGCTGCCCCTTACTGAAACAATCGACAAGGAGCCCGTTCTCTGTCTTATCGACTACCATGCCAATTTGAAGAAGTCCTTGATCATCTGGCACTTCCACAATGTTCGCGGATCCAAATTCTTCCACGAAATAGGCTCTCGAAAAACTCAGGAACCTGGTACTAGGGCACGTCATGATCACAGCTTTTCAGGTGGTAGGTGTAGGTTTACAGCTGTGTGCTGCTCCAGATTGCCTCTGCTGCGGAATGCTCCAAAATTATTGAGCTCAAAGAACGTACTTGTGCTATCGAAGAATTGCTTAGGCCGTGTGACCGGATGTTAACCGGCGGACGCAACCCGAGCGACCCTTTCACTCTCATAAACTCCATCATGTGCTCAGTGGAAACCATGCACAACAATCAAGTCTCTGGACTCGATTTTAGACCAGATCGAGTATCGTTCTCTTCCGTTGGCATTTGTCTTAAGAAAAGAATCGACACAGAAATCAACGTGTTGATGACAAAAAAGGATTACAGAGGAGCCGTACGATTTTTGCTATACTGCTCCCCTGAAGTTATTCAAGGTATCGACCAAACCGACATAAATGCGCAAAGACTTTCTGATATCTGGGGTTTGGGATGTTTGTGCTTATACATTCTGTCGAAAGAGGATCCACAGTATTTCGTTATCGACGCTGCAGGAGAACGGTGCTTGCTGAACGCCCACAGAAATCCAGTTACTAGTATCACTATAATGGTCGGCAGTGGTGATATACGCCCCGAGTATTCGGAATACTGCGAGAGCGACCCGGTACTGGAAAGTTTCTTCTGTGGGTGTTACAGTTTAATTCCTGAGCAGCGGGTTAGTATTGAATCGCTAAGTGGGTTATTACGCAAAAGCCACTTGTGTAGTCAGAAAAGCATTTCTGAGTGTTCGCTTCGGGTTTTGGAAATGGGTGCTGAAGACCAAGTGCATCAGATTGATGTTCCGAAAGAGGAAAAACATATTGAAGACCAGACTAAAACTGCAATAGCATATGTTTCTGCAAAGGAACAACCTGAACTAATGCTCATGAACATCCCGGGCACAAGTCACGAGCATGGCCAAAAACGGGGGCATGCTGGTACAAATCTTCCTGAGGAGGAACAGCATGTACTGCTCAACAAGGACGGTCAGGGCGCAATTCAGCGATCCGACGCCACATCGTCCCTGGTCGGGACTGACAAGCGAGAGAAGCAGAAGAAGCATAAGGTAGGACATTCAACGAATTAACACTAATTTGAATACCACATGTGCGACCGGTAAACCCTTCTGGACGGCAAAATGGTCCTGCTGACACTTGTGCTCGTGAACGGGCAAAAGCGTTTGGAGGATAAAAAAAATTGAATTTTGGCGTAAATTTTCCTCGGGCCCTATGGTCGCTAATCCAAGGGTCATCCAGACACTTTGGTCAAAGCCCCATGCACAGTACCGATCCACGTTGACAAATATGTGAACGCGTCGGTCTTGTGATTTCCGCAGATCGATCCGTAATCTGCACGCAAACGGAATAAACGTCTTTGTGTGGCACTTTCTCCATATAAGCGGTAGTATGTACGAGGCGAACTTTTGCACTATTTGTTCAAGAGCTTAACTGGCAGCTTCCCTGTCGGAGTGTCGGGTCAATAGACTACGGCATTTGTTGCCCGTATGCTCAGCAGAATAAGCGTCGTATTTCTCGTGTCACTGACAACAGGTCCCACAAAACTTCTCATCCGATTCCCGTTTGACGGCTGAGTTTTTTTTCTGTTGTTGTACGTTTGGTTTTATATTTGGTTCTTCGTACTGCACGGTGTGCTGAGTGCGCTGTATAGCGGGACACGCAGTATTGCATGCCAGATCAAAATAAAGCATACTTCTGCCTTAGCATTTCATAGTCTGAATGCGCTGCCACTGTGTACTGTTGCGAATGTTGCTGGTAACTTGATTAGAAGCATTTCAAAATACCATACGATCGAATACAGTCATATTCTTATAAGTTTCTGCCCCTTGTCCACAGGCAACAAGGTTCGCATAAGCCTACACACTACCAACATGACCAATTGAATATGT
>JAQGAU010001217.1:0-20562 GCA_034698045.1 Paramacrobiotus richtersi | reverse complement strand
ATTATCCGTAACTGACCGTAAGTATGGATGTAAAGCCGTAAGGTATGTAAAGCGGTTAATTGCAGTTCGTGAAATTAGGTATCTCATCAAGCGAAAGAAATGCATGACAAAGCACCGGTAGCGTATGCGGTAGTTATATCACCGCGTATACGTCTGCCTAACGGAAGCATCAAGCACAAAAAATCAAGCAAGCATGAAAACAAGGGCACACTTACGCTCTCTTACTTTCACGTCAGGTGCTAATTAAGAGTTGCTAGTAAAACTGCAAGCAAATTTACACATTATACACCGTAGCGTTGAGATCGGTAAGTGGTCGTCTAAAATATTTCAGAATGAAGTAAAGTACGGAACGTGAAGAAGAAACATTTTTGGCGGATGGCAAAGATGCACAATGAGCAATGCGCCTGAACGTAGGTGATCAAACTCAATCTTTTTCGATATATCTGCAATTTGTTTTCTTGTTTTATAGACAGTATTGTTCTGCGTGCTATCAAGCATCATATCGTACTTTACAATCTCTGGATACGCTGACCCGGACTTTTTGCTGTTGAAAAAGCTGCTCGCTCTCCGGAGTTTGGCGACAACAACAACCGGAACCTCAACAACAATCACCACTACACAATCTACCACCACGACTGCTCCGCCGGAAATATCTTCTTCGACAATTTCCAGCCTTCTCTCCAATGGGAAGATCTTGTCTGATGCGGCGGTCCCGTTAATCATGGAGTTTTACAAGTTTATCAAGAAGAACAAGACAATGGAGGATAGTGCAAAGTTGTTATTGAAACAGTTCTTGGGGCATGATGAAACCTTGGATAATGGCGTTTCCGTGATAAGCGACTCTAAATGGATTAGAAAGCATGTGAAACCACTGCTGAAGTCATTTCTGGAGAGCGATGAAGATAATGCAGTGGAAGTGAGTGGGACAACAACTGTAGCGACGAAAACTGGTACTGAGCTGCAGAATTTCAACCGCACCGGACGAGGCGAGTGTCAAAGCCAAACCATTACAGCAAATTTAAAAATAATATTAAAAACGTTAGTTTGCTTATTCCAGGTTGGGGCGGCGGATGTGGTGGTTGCTGTTGCGGTAAGCAAAAATCAACGAGAAACACTTAAGACAGTCTTGATGACCTTTATCTGTTTCAGGTGGAGGTGGCGGGGTGAGGCATTTGCAGGCATTTTGAAACTGTTAAAAATTTTTGTAACTTAATAATTGTTTTGCTTTAGGGAGGCGGTGATAGCGGTGTAGTAAGTTACAGCAGTATTTTGTCGACGTTGTACGCTTCACGGCGATTGTTTTATAATGCATCCCTTTTTTACAGCTGGCTGCCATTTTGGCTTCTCAAAAACAAGGTAAGACATTGTGAAGAAATAGTGCTACATTAAAGGGTTATAATAATCTTGATACTTTCGACAGACAGCGGACTGGATACCATACTTCCGGTATGTACTTCGTCACTTCATCTTGCCATCATTTGTAACGTAACTACGTACAGACGGTACAGTACGTGCATATATCCCTTTTTGCAGTTGCTTTTTGGATTGATTGCTTTGCTGATTATGAGTAAGAACCTTCAAATCGCATTACTGTTTCACGAAATAATATCGAATGGATGTATTTTTTCAGAACTTCCGACATAACCGATCGGCGACGAGGAGGAGTGTACTGTCTATCGATCGCGATAACTAAATGTTCGTACACCTGCAGAACTGGAATTGAACAGTATTCGATTACTAAAATTTTATATTTGGCTGGATTGGTTCCCTTTGGTGGATGTATGTATCCGTAGCTAATAAAGTCCTTCGAAGCAAAAAACGCGATGATTCGGAAAGTAAAGTTTAACACGCCCGATGATTTGTTTTCCAAGGCGAATGCAATGTGTCGTGTATTACAAATACATGCGTAGCTTCGGCGAAGAAATGGAATTAAATTTGCTCTTCCTTATTTTGTTTCTGGAATACGAATTGTTCAGTTTGTCACGTCCTTAACAATATCAGTAAAAGCTCATTTTACACCAATGTTTAAGCAAAGTCACCAAGCATTTATTCATATAAAACTTTGGCTTGCAACAATAAGAGACCAAAACACAACGGAATTGACAGGTTCTGCACACCCTCGTCCTGTAAAGGTATGCCCGTTTTTCCGGTCCAGTACCTGATTACGTTGGAAGCTCTGCGGTACAACATTGCATTGATATTTGTTATCGATTGCATAGTGACTTAAAACAGGCAGGCAGAACGACAAAGCATTTAATTTTGCAACACTTACTCATAATCAACAAGGCGATAAGTCCAAATAACAGCTAAAAGAAAAGATCAAATATCGAAATACAGTGTAAATGCGCATAGCAGAATGGAAAATATCAGATCAGTCCACTTACCGGCAAGAGCTGGGATAGGTCGCTATTACCTAATGGTCAACATCGGTCAGCGACGATTTCAGCAACGAAACAACAGTTATTGGAACTTACCGTTTTTCGACAACAGGGAGTAAAGGAGCTACCAATCAGTACATAAGTTTAGAAAATCGGCCTTTTGAATTAGGTCACGGGATATGTCACTTACTGCGTCATTGCCTCCGCCTCCCCAGCCACCCTGGAAAAGAGACTTTGAAGTTATGCATCTGTAACAAATAAAGACAAACGACGACATACCCCTCCGCCTCCGCCTCCACCTCCCCAACCGCCTGGACAAATGAATGCCTCATAAAGACACTGCAGTACAAATAAGAAGCATAATAACTTACAGCAACAGCAGCTACCACCGCCTCCACCGCCGCCACCCCATCCCCCCCAGCCCCATCCGCCTCCTCCTGAAAATATTCACAAGAATTGTTTCCAGGATTAGAATCTAATAAAAATTTAGTTATCTTGTCGGCATATAGTTATACCAGATATATGTAAGTTCTCGCAAACATATTTGGCGAATAAACGAAATTAATAATCCAAGTCGAAAATTTTATTTTCATGACTGAGTCTAACCTCGTCCTGTTCGATTCGTTTCCGGGAAGAACTGCTGTCCGACACTTGAAATCCTCTCGCTCAAATTCGCTCCAATCCCCGACACAAACGGCTCAACAAGCGGCTTGATCTCCATGGCCATCTCCATGAGCGCATGGTGCCGTGTGGCCGCCTCTTCGGACGACAGGTTCTCACTTTTTCCAAACCCTTTCAACATGGGTGCCGCTTTCAAGAACGCCTTCTTGATCTTCCAGTCCAGTGTAACGTTACTGGCTAAGAAATTCTCAAATTCCGAGTGGAGCGGTTGGAGGGAAGGTGCATCGGTGGCGATGGAGGAGAGAAATGCAGCGGTGAATAGCGGGGGTAAAGTGGTTGCGGAGAATGCGGTGGCATTGGGTAATCCGGAAATGCGGAATGCCAAGAGTTTTTTCAGAAAGTAAAGGTCGTTCTTTGTGGAAACGGTGTCGATTTGGGCGTGGACGGTCCATAATTCGTATATAAACCAGATAAACTGAACAACAACGTTTATGTACGTGAACATCATTCATTATTTCATATGTTAGCAATAATCCATACCTACATTTATGCATAACCACATTCCACAACGCAGCAAATGGTATAGATAAATAATTCGTGTGAAAGGTGACCTTGATCCACGTAACGTCGTAAACAATACCTTGCAACAGTAAACGAGATAAACTGCCATTAAACAATAAAAAGTTCATGTATCGTTGCTCAATTCATTCTACTGGCTAATGAACCATTCATGCGCAGCGTATCGGTAACATTCACGTGCTCTGCATTTTAAAAGCGAAAGTGGTAATTATATATCACGGTATGCATGAATACGTAAAGTTAACGTCTACAGAGTAAGTGGTCGGAGCGTAAGCTCGAATGCTGAAACAGGGCGCGAGGTGATTCTTTTAAAGAGACTACAGGTGACGCTGCGTTATTATTTACGGTATCATAAACAAATAACAAGAAAAACAAAATGATTATTGTCTGATAATTTCTGACATAAGGGTTGGCGTACTTCACTGTACATTAACTATAAGCATGTTAACTATATTAACTATATGCAATAAACAAAACCATCCATGAGGATTCCACAACAAGAAACTAACGAAAACAAACGAAGTCGATAACTTCTCGGTGAGTTCTCGTTATAGGCATCTGTACAGCAGGACAACAAAATTAAATACGGTTACTGCACATTTGTGTTTCACTATTAAGACAGCACTGTCAGAAGCTGAACTGAAAGGACGATGTTATTTTAAAGGTCACGGAATTCAGCATCCCCACCAATGCATGCGAAGCCGTGGTTCACGAAGGTCCCAGAAGTCGAGTCCTTTCTGGTCGTAGTCATCATGATCGTCATCGTCTCCAAAATAATCCACCACATCAATTTCCGGTGAATCGTAGCCCCCGCTTAATTGCAGCTGCTCGTTCGTAGAGCTAATCAAATACGCAAAGGCCAGCTGCTGAATCCACGGCTTGTATTGCCCCACGACATAAGGAACCGTCACGTCACCAAAACTTTCTGGGAACTGAGTGCCAGAGGCGTTTCTTTGCATTCTGAAAGAATTTTGTGAAAGAATTCTAAAAGAATATATATATACGTAAACTGAGAAACTAACAGCTTACCCTAACATCTCCGTCATTATGGGCTGACGCACAAGGGAGAACTGTTCGGATGACACCATTTCAACAAACTTCACTCGCTGGGCAGCACTTAAAGGACCCATAATATCGCCAACAAACTGGACCGCATCGAATCCAATGCAAAATCCCCATGGCCACTGACAGTCCTTGTTAACTACATGCATGTCCAAATGCGTTTCGAGCTCAGTGTTTCGGAATAGTCCAGTACCTTCCACTCGGGCGAGTAAACGTACATTTCGAAAAATTAGTTTCTGCGTGCTATCCGGCAACGAAGCAGCCAGCATGTTCAGCTCCACTTTTGCCGTGAAACCTATTTCAATAAAAACGCGGGTCCATGGGTGGTGAACGTACTGACCATTTCGGAGCCTTCAGAGCTAATAACTTCTTTGCAGTATATTATTATAATACTGTATACAATACTACACTGTAGTCTGTATATATACTACACTGTATATAATACAAAACAAATGACATGTAACCAGATTTCAAAAATTCAGCTTTCTTGGGGAAAATATATGTCAGTATCAGAGTATCGGTATTAATATACTGGTCAGTCTGCCGTGGTACTGGGGACATAAGTAGGCTAACATTATTAAGGGGGAGTTCTGAGTATTGTCATAAGTACTGGCGAGCCGTCTACATACCTGTTTGCTTGGCGCTAGCATACATTATTGTTCATAATAACCAGAGCCAAACATCATTAAACAGTACGAGGTCCAGAAATCTGTTTGTGCGCGCAACGTCTGGTTGTTGCAAACGTTGCGCGAGAGCGGCGAAAAGTTTAAAAACATTTCTTTCTCAAAAAACCCAGGGTTTCACCAAAACGTCTTGGAACTTTTAGGCTCGGCCAACTTTGCCTTTGCCGTTTTTTTTGCCGTTTGCCACTTTGCCGTACACTTTGCCTTTGCTGTCGCGTTTACCTTTGCCGTGTCACTTTAACGTTTAAACAGTTTGCCTTTGCCGTAATTTGGCAAGTTTGCCGTAATTCTAATTCACCATACCAAAACGGACATAATTGCCGGTTACAAACGGATGATAAGCGACAGAGTCAGATTAGCAGTGCTGACCGAAGACCTTTCTGGATGTACTGTACACAGGTTACTAAACGAAGTACCTTCTTCCAGCTGTGCTCCTGTACCCACTGTACGAGAACTTCAGAGTCGCACGATTCGCTCGGCTGTGGCAAGAAGCTGACACAGTTTGGAACCACGACAGGGATCGTATATGTTGTTTTCCTGGACGTCACATGATTCCCATCAGTCAGATCTGGAAGTTCTGGTTAGCTCTGTCCCCTGAGGTAGTTCTTGCTATTCTTAGTTCTGAACTAACTAGCTAGATCTGCCTTTGTGCAACAGTGTTGTGATGTTGTGCTGTAGTACTTACTGTTTTGCACTGCAATGGCATGAAGCCGAAGCGGATCTCTTCGATGCAATCAGGCTGGTACTTACGTTAATCTCTATCAGAATTTTTGCCTGATAGGTCAGGTTCCGGTAACGCCGTAGGGCAGTCCGCATGAAATTCTCACACCGTGCCCAGTTGCATCGTATGTGATAAACCGTGGTATCAACTGTACACCAGCGTGCATACATTAGGAAACTTTGATGGAATCATGTAATGTCGGGGAAATCAACATAATAATACCACGGTCGTGTATCCAAACTTTGTCAGCTTCTCGCCACAGCCGAACCAATCGTGCGACTCGGAATTTCTCGTACAGTGTGCACATGAGCACAGTTGGAAGAAGGTACTCGGTTTAGTACCCTGTACATCCAAAAAGGTATTCGGACAGCACTGCTGATCTGGCTCTGTCGCCCATGATCCGTTTTCGCATGGTGAATTAAAATTACGGTAAACCTGCAAAATTACGGCAAAGGCGTACTGTCTAAACGTTATAGTGACACGGCAAAGGTAAGCGTGACGGCAAAGGCAAAGTGTACGGCAAAGTGGCAAACGGCAAAGAAAACGGCAAAGGCAAAGTAAACGGCAAAGGTAAAGTTGGCCGAGCCGAACTTTTATCACAGATGCACATATACATATGTGATGAACTTTCTGAGCAACAATCAGCCCGGACTCGGAGGTATGTTTCTGAATTTCTGAAATTGCAAACTTTTTAAAGTTCATTTTGAAATTTCAGAAACATGTTTCCGGACTGAATGTTGATCAGTACTGTCATCACACACCTTTGCATTTGTGATAAAAGTTTCAAGAAGTAGAGTGAAAGCTAAATTATTTGAGAAGGGTATGCGCTAAACATTTTCACCGCTCTTGAGCAACAACCGGATGTCGCGCGCACAAACTGATTTCTGGATATTGTTTATCGATGTTTTGGCTATCATGAACAATCATGTAGGGTAGCGCAACGCTAACACACAGATGGGTGTTGTGTTTACGCCAATACGAGTACGTACGACAATGCGCAGAGTTTCCCTTCAAGTTAACGCATGCAGTCAAAACTTCCGCACCTCGACAGTTAGTTCCCAGAAGAAATTGGTGCCGCCCCAACTGCTACCAAGCTGTCGTACTAACGAAAATTCGTACCAGATCGAATCGTACTAGAGACACTTGGTACCAGGATGAAAACTAGAAACGTAGGGAAAATGGTAAAAGAAAACATTAAGCATGCGAACGAAGAACGTTTCGCGAGTTTCACCGACGCGGATTATAGTTCCCATCACGGTTTCACCAATAATATAAACTAAGAAATTCAGAGAATACTCTGGATAAAAACTAAGCAAACTGAGAACCTAAACTAAGAAAAAGAGTTTGACAAAAAAACGTACGCTAAGGAATTCAGCGTATAAAACTAAAGATATAAAACAAGGAAAATTTGAACAATAACATAAACCAAAAGAAGATTAACTATGAATATAAACTAGGAGATACAGTATAACCAAAAATGCAGACTGAGACAAATTATGAATATAAATTAAACGTCTCAAGTAAGGAAAACAGCAGGAACTAAGTAAAAGACCATACTGCGAATAGAGATATTAGCCGAGAAGTGAATAACGCCGACGAAAGCCACTGCGAAAAAACAGCGCAAAGAAACACGCGACCTCGCAAATGACAAACTAAATTATGCACCAAATCATTGCCACAATGGTTTTAGACGACTTTCGTATGGTAAGAAACATCCAGGTACTTATTAAGTGGGTACCAAATGTCTAGGTAGCTTTCAGGCCGGCGCCAACGTTTCTTGTGCGAATTGTCGGAACCCGAAAACGGCCAGTATGTTCGGCTCAATATCCACACGGTACAGGACACAGGCACATCGAAAGCGAAGCCTTTGAACTGATTTCAATCAGACTCGTTGGCACGTACCGTTTAAAACAATGCACTGTAGATGTTCAGACTTCTGGAAATATTCTTTCTTAAGGACTGGTCCCAGCAGCCAGTCTTCCATAAAATCTTCTCGTCCTCCTCTATACTCGTCTTTTGTGAAGGTAACTTTCATTGTCAAATGAGTGGTGCGATTCCCCAAACACCATTGGAATGCCGAAAGGGTGCGGTCCTTGACCGAACCAAAACCAGAGAAAATGTCCCGTGAAAGCCCGAAGTCCAAGAAAGCATACTTGCGCAATGAAAGATCGCTCAGCTGACCATCCCAAGCACTGCATGTCCTGCAAAGATAAATTTATTTATCTGTACAAATCCATTTTTGTCAGGCTTTCACTTCAACACGATGCTGCACTACAGCGCACTAACCGAGCGTTATGGAAAGCGAACTAATTACGGAAATGTTAACAATTATTATTGATGTACAATGCGCAAAGTTTAGTGCGCAACGTACTGACAGTGATACTCGTACTCTTGAAGGTCTGAAACTGCCAAATGCAGTACTACATAATCGCGTAAAACACCTTTTAGAATTTGAAAGAGTCAATTTTGAAGTTAAGAGCCTTTTAATACATGACCGCGGCAACCACGCATAAGTCACTGAGCAGTTAATTTAAATTACCGGCGCAGTCTGTGCTGTGACACCCCGTCTAAATTCCCGAATATCTCTACCAAGATTTCGATCGGTAGGTAACCAATTATCTCGTCATGTTCCAATGCTGCAATTCAACAAAATCAGTGCCTGTCTTGCATATTGCATCCTTTTGGAGTCTGACAATGATAGTTGTTAAAGCTGCTAATCGTACCGATTTCAGCCAACCCAATATCACGGTAGATCCGATCCAGGTGGTCTTTGTGAGCTGTGCTCACATACGACTCCAGAGCATGTGCCAGAGACAGTGCTGAACCTGGCTCGAAATCATCCGCAGTATGTTCGCTGCCGTCCAAGCTTCTTTTCACCCACTTCGTTACCCATTCCACTTTTTTTATCAACGACCGATATTCTTCACTCATTCGGTTCAGAAATACCAGTTTACGTTGAACCTAAACAGCATGGCAGTCACAGTTTTTCTGAAAATATTTCTTTACATATTTCTGAATTTAGACCATGAAAAGCGTCCATTGTTAGAAAAGTCCCGTCACTTTACGGTAAACTTATTTACATTTGGTTATGTAATTCATAACCACATAACTGCCGGTCAACAGCCAGCCATAAACCAGCCGTTTTACCATACAGTGTCCAGCCGCTGACCAGCCAGTTACCATCCAGCAGCCATCCACTATCCAGCCATCCATCGTTGAGTAGTATCCCAGTTTTTCGCTATGTCTGACGTTTCTCACCTGTTTTTTGACGTCGTCATCGGCACAATTTCCAATGATAGCTTGTAAAGTTTCGATTTCAAATTCGAACTGCATCAAATCAAGCATCGACTGTACGGAAAGTCGCTGCAAGACGGATCGAACGCATCATCACATAATCACAGTGAGATTATATTCATATACACAGCGTGACAGCATCAGTTATGATAAATACGTACGAAAATGGCCGACTTGGCTTCTTCTTTGTTGTGATCCCACTTCACCTCACTGCGCGTCAATGAGGTGAAAACTTTCTTTCTTCTCTTGTATTCATCATATTTATATTCCGTTATTTTCTGTAAAATCGTAATTAAATTATAATGATTTGTAAACATTTAGGAAAGTGAAAACAGCGACGTGCGCCGTGGCGATGGATTGTTTCGTAAGCAGCGCTGTCGGCTTTCGCAAGCAAGCAAGCTACTTACAATGAAATCGCGGTGCTAATATCGAAAGCTAGTGCTGCAATATAAATACATCAAAAACCCTACGGCGCACTGTACCGTGTGGCCCGATTATATTTTCCCTGGTTTGTTTGAGTCATATCTTTGTAATCACTCATTCGACTTGTAACCATTGCGTGTGTTTTGAAGAGCAACTTTTTGTCTTCAAAATAAGCCACATTAGCCTTCATAAGAGCATTACACAGTCAATCAGTAACCTGTCACCTGTACCGTTAGGCGCGATCCATAAATTACGTAACGGCAGGGAATGGGTGGGTGGGGTGCCGAATTCGTTACGATTCGTTACATGGGGTGGGGGGTGGTCCTGAGTCGCGTTACGTAACAAATAGATACCCCATAAAAATGATGAAATGAATCGAATAGCAGCAATTTTTGTTTTTTCTGTTGATTTTATTGTTGATTAATTGTTGACCTACGCCATAAGTAATGAGCCGAATTCTTATGTTGTATGGCGAGTTCGCAAAAGATCGCAAAAGTTCGCAAAATTAGCATGTCACATGTCCACAGGCAATCCTACGATGGGAACAACTGCGCATTTCGTGCTGCCATCTTTTTGGTGGACACAGGACACTTTTTATTAGATAATTTAGATTGTAGATCTGTATTTTACGACAGAGATAAAATTTTTGGACGTTTTCAACTTCCTGAATTATTTTAACTTGATGCCGCAGATCATGCGAATAACGCACAGACCGAAGCCCCTTGCTAGTAATCAAGAGAACAATTGCATTGTTTACACCACATCTGTACAAGAGAAACAGTGCACCATTGTTCTCGTAATTTTAAGCGAGTGGGTTCGCACAGACACAAGTCAGATCATTTCGGAAAAAAGAAAGATTAGTCTTTAACGTTACTACACATAGCGACATAAACTTACTTCTCCAACCCAACATATTCTGCGAATATCGTTTACAACCATGTTGCCACGCGAACAGAAATGACCCAGTGCCGGTTCTACCGAAGCCGATTCTATGTAACCCAACAGAAATTGAGGCAAATTGTTTTACAAAATGGAGTTGGAAAATCTCGTTTTATTGGTGCAACCCTCGTCATGCTATGCCTATCCATAGCAAAGCTTCAAACTACAAATCAACGACCAGAATTTTCCAGGGCCGTCTCCGGGCAATCGGATTGTTCAGATGGGAGAGATTTAGAATGATGACGGGGTTGACGGTTCACTTCCAACTTTTCGCAGCCTATGATGGGATGGTTTGACTTCCAAAGAAAGAGCAACAAAACGATAGAAATTGGCTAACTGGTTCAAGTGCTGTGAAACTCGGGAAATTATTAACGGGCCACCCGGCAGTGCCGGCATGTTACGGCGGCGCCGTTTTTAAATATGCGGATACTAGATCAACGTAAGTAACAAAAAAGCTGCGGTCGGTACATTATTAACTAATTATGAACAGCTCGCAATGCGCAGCATCTTCCTACAGTCTACAGCGCCAACTTGCCGTTTCGATGCTCCGCCAGATTTTCGGAAAACTGTCAATGAACTGGGGAGTTTGTTCAGTGATTGGGAGGAAAATTTGCAATTGTCCTTTCAGTGCCTTAAATATATAAGAACAGCAGAATGTAAACTGGTTTTCGAAGTTCGAAGTCATGTAAGGCGTGTAATCCTCTTACGACAAAGATCGTAGAATACCTGCAGTTTCGCTATTTGCTTCATCATATCTTGATGCAACTCCATATCGGTTCCGGTTTCCATTTGCGCGTAATTTCTCTGCAATTATGATTTTTGTTTTGTTAGTAATGCTCATACAAGCTCAAAAGCGGAACGAAACATATCACAAAACGTACAACCGCTATGTGTAATTACTATAAATTTACAGCCATTATATTCCACAGAGAATTATGGTGTAGTTTGTATACAATTCGTCAACTGACAAGACCCGCGTGCAATACCTTTGCTGTCACTTCTAAAAACCTCTCTTCTGCCCACAGCCGGTCGAATGTTTCCAATACTTCGGCCGCCTTTCCGAGAACCGTTCCGATATCACCTAAATTACGCCAGCCTTATAAGCCACACCGCCACACCTTGCGATAAGAACGAAGAATATTCAAGGACTCTGTCACGCAGCACATTTCTAGGCCCAGACAGTTGTCCCAGACTGCAAAACTGGCAAACCATACCGAATAATGTGGTGCACATGGTCGACCGTTAATCCGTTGCTTTCCGTATGACTGTCGGATGGCGTAAAAAAATTTTCTGGTATTTAATGAAGTACACCTGTCTTACGATTCATAGGAAACATCGGGCATGAATCAAAGCAAGAATTTCTTTTTGCCTAACACAACGAACAGTTCGGGAACAGAGGATAAAGGACTGATATATAGAAAACATAAATTCCTGTTTTGCATGCTTTAAGCTGTTTGGTCGACAAGCACCGCGTAGCGCCAAGCACTATTCACGAAATTCACGAAATCCCTTAATTGTGGTCTACAAAAACTCATAAGTTCTCGAATCTCGAATGATTAGACTGTAACGATAGACCTCATGCGGTGGAACGTACGGGTGAGCCGTTGTACGAAAAGCCCGAAACCGTTGCTCAGCCGACACTGCCCGACAGAGATGTGCTTATGGTAGCCAACCGGGCAAGCCTGCAACGCTGCTCTGTTCGGTCGAGTTCGAACGTTTACAGTCAAGCGAACAAAGTGAAAATCCTTCAACTGGTCACAAAAATCTTCAGTCACAATTCTATGACGAGTGGCTTCCATAACCATGATAAGAGGAATCTTGCTGTTCATTCTGTATCGTTGAAAGCATCATGGAGCGTTACAAACCAAGGACTGTAATGCCGTGAAGGTGGTCTCTTTAACATGTGTCTCTAGGGGTAAATTTACTTCCGGGCCGGGATCTCTAGTCAACCGCCCGCGGGTGCGGTACGAACGCATGAGGTCTATTACATGTCTCATGAGTCATGATGTCTGTCAGACTGTCCCAGTACTTTATCATCTTTATGTGTTGTTTTATTTGGCTTCCTGTAGATAAAGATTAAACTAGTTTGGATTTTGAATGTAAAATTTTGGAGTGATTTCTGCTGGGTATTTCTTTTCTGTTTATTACTATTGTGTCACATTTGTGTGAAGCAGAACGTTGAGTCGTTGACTGGTATTTCGGAGTGATACTGCGCCTGAAGTGACACTGTGAGAAGAGTTCAGGCATTCCGTTTTCTGTAAAGATGCCTCCACCGCTCAGCACATCCACATTCACAGCGGGAGCTGTTCCCGTCAAGAATGAGAAAGGACAAGTCACTATGCAGAAAGTGAAAGTCACACGCTACGTTTCTGGGAAGAGGTAAGTTTTTAGCAGCAAATGATCATCACTATTGAGGATAGGGGTTAAGTCCCTGTTCGTTCTGTGTTTACCATAGAGAAGTACAGGGATTGTGCTGCAGTTAAAGTATGTTAAATTCATTTTTTTAGGCCTGATTACGCTCCAGACTACGAGACCAGCGAAGAAGAAGACGAATTCATCGCCGAAGGCGAAGCAGAGTCCCGACGGCAACGTGAAAAACCCGTCGAAGCCGAGTACAGTGAAAGGGATTTCCTCCGGGACCCACGGCTGCAGCGTCTGAAGAGCAGACAAGCGGAGGAGGATGAGGAACCTGACGATGTTCCCCGAACTTCCAGACGCCATGCCATTGAGCCTGAAGTGATATCGGCCGCGGATGAGGGTTATGCCGAGCAGATTAATCTCCAGAGAATCAGCCTCAAAGGGGAGCCAGAGTCCGATGAGGATGAAGAGGTTCGTCAGAATTAAACGCAATAAAACCGTAAATGACAAATTTTCAGAAACTGTTGAAAATGGTTTTATTTGAATATTTGAATCTGTTTTGTGTACTTTACTATCTTCAAAATTTATCAAGTTATTTTGCAAAATTTATCAAAGTAATTTTCATACTGTGGGTCAGGCTGAAGTCCAGACTCCAGAAAAAGACATCGGTATCGACATTTTATTTTTGAATTTTATTTTTTTTTAATTATTATTTTAGTTCTTATTTTTGAATGATGTTAAGCTGTGGTAATCTTCCTTAATCTTAGCCAAAATTATTCAGCATCGTCAGCATTATTGGGCATTTGAATTTAAAACTGAAATGAAGTTATGCCAAGTGAATTGTTGTCTGAAATATTTATCAGATTTTTTCTCTTTTTTCTTCGACCAGTTCAGTTCTTGGTGTTTTTTCAGTCTTATGCGAAGAAACGAGCGGAGATGCGCCAAAAAGCCCAGCAACGTATGCACGCTGAAGATGTGGCTGTCAAGCAGGAAGACGAGCCCGTCAGTGATGAGGAATCCGAGTATGAAACGACAGATTCCGAAGATGAAACCAGTGCCCGATTGAAGCCCGTCTTTATCCGAAAGTACGTGAATTTGTAATGTTTATCGATCGTACGGTTCCATATAGCTATTTATTATCATTCATTTATTATAGCATTTATTTATTATATTTATTATAGAATTCATTCATTTATTTTTATTCATTTATAATTTATTGTAGCGTTTCACTTGATTGGCGAAATAAATAGCCGAATTTTACAGCAGGGAACTGACCGCTGCGATTCCAGTTGGAAAAGCAGATAATCATGGAAGGGCTCTTTTTACATTGGAATAGCTGGTTATAATTAATTTTTGGAAATTTTTACGTAAATAGATTAGCAGAGGATCTGTTTTACTTCAAAACAACAGCTGAAGCTAAGAGTCACATAGCGTCTGATGAAGACGAAGGCGTAAAACTTTAAAAAAGGTAAAAAGTTGTGGAATTAACGAGGCTTGCTTGAATAGTTAGAATGTGGCTTGTAAACTGCGGAAGTTGGGAAAGTGCCATGTAGCCACTCTACTACGCACGAATGTGTTGGTAGAGCCGAGGTTGAACGGCTGTAATTATTTCCAGTAGTCATTGAAGTCTCTTCTAAAGAGTTTGGCTACTGCAGCGTTATAATAATATTATTATCGTGTACATGGCCAAATTAACATCGTCGGTAATAACTCAGTAATAATAAAAAATAAAGAAATAGTGGAACTACATTAATTAAGTGATAAAATAAAGTATAATAACAATAAAGTTGATTAACATCTCCTAAATGGATGACTTACGAAAATACAGTTTGATCAAAATAAACAAGACGTCATCGTAAAACAGGTACAAAATATTATAACGAAAGTATAACGATTAATAATCCCATAGATTACGATTTTCGCGTCTTTGCAGACAAGACCGTGTAACCCTGAAAGAACGTGAAGAGGAAGAGCGACAGCGTCTTCTACAGGAGAAGGAAACGGAACGTCGCGCGGAAGAGCGGAAAGCCGAGTCGCGGCGCCTGGTGGAAGTGGAGGTGAAGAAAGAGCTGGCGGAGCAGTTGCAGAAAAAAACCAGTGCGTTGGATGATGGAAAGTTTGATATTCCTGTTGTTATCGATAATGAGGATCCGGAAGCCGAGTATGAAGCGTGGAAGGTGCGGGAGCTGACCCGACTGAAGCGCGACAAGGACGAACGGGACGAGTAAGCAGAGGAAGAAGTGAAAAACTTTTCTTGAATGGGAAAGACTAATGACAAGAAAAAGGAGGTTTTTGAAGAATTTTTAGCATTAATTACCATTAATCAGAATTTTAGAATAAGCAATTAAAAAACCAGTAATTTTTGAAAGTGACTGGAAAACATCCTTTTTTTAAAAAATGGTTAAAAGAATCTGTAATTAAATGATGGTAAACTAAGTAGTTTATTGATAGAAAACAAATTATCAAAATCTAAAATAATGGAGTAATTTTTGAGCCCGTATTAGCAATAAAAAAACATTAAATTTTTGAAAGTACAGTGGCTGTAAATATGCTGCGCTTTTTTCAAAAAAAATTAAATGAATTAATCAGTAATCAAGAAAATCTGCAATTGAATGAATTAATTGCAGAGTAATTAGTTTATTATAAAATACGAAATGTCGATAATCTGTAATGCAATGATGGAAAATAGGGCTAAAACAAAACATTTAGAATACATCGAAACTCAGTGTGCACTTTATCAAACTCACAACATTTTACAAAAGAACCAACCGAAATACTGATAAAATACAGGATGTCTTGAAAAAGTTCAAGAAGGAAACATTAACACATTGAATGCTGTTTTTCAGTGTGCAGAAGATCGGCGAAGAACGTGAACGTCTCCAGGGCCTGACGGAAGACGAACGCCAACGTGAGCTCTCCAAACTCCCCAGATCCGTCACCAACAAGGCCGACAAGGGCAAAATGAAATTCCTACAAAAGTACTACCACCGCGGTGTGTTTTACCTCAACGAGGAGGACCAGGTTTTCACGCGGGATTTCACCGCGCCCACCCTGGAGGACCACCACGACAAGACGGTGTTGCCGAAGGTCATGCAGGTCAAGAACTTTGGCCGGGCGGGACGGACGAAGTACACGCATCTGGTGGATCAGGATACGACCAAGTTTGACACGGCGTGGACGGAGCAGACCAAGATGAATATGAAGTATTTTGCCGGGAAGGCGGGCGGGACGAAACAGGTGTTTGATCGGCCGTCGGCTAAACGACGGAAGACGAATGTGTAAATGTCCATGAGGCGGAGATTTTCTTAGATATTGGGGGGGTTTTGGTTTCCGGCGTGTTCTCTTCTTTGTTGGTATGTTGCTGCTGATGCTAGTGGAATGATAAAGGATCTGTACAGGATTGTACTAGCGCGAATTTGGACAATTTGATACAATCATTTTCGTGGGATTTAGTGCAGACATTTAATAAAAACACTCATGTACCAATAAACGATCGAACAAGATCTTTAGTGTAACTTAAACTACAAAGTCTAAATGACGATAATCCTGATTCTGCTGTTAATAGTCGTATTTAATAGTTATTATTTTACATTGATTTTCATTTATTGGTAGCTTCTGATTTGGGTGCATAAACTGGGCACATTGCTAAAACAGTAGACTGAAAATTGTAACTAGAAAAAAATAAGGAGGATTTAACCAGTTATTCCAAAAAGAAGTATTTAATTATTTATAGATATGCCGTTTGCTACCGGAAGCGCCTCGTAACAGTGAGTCACCAAGAACCAGCCCAAGTTACCATTTTTCTTTATTACCAGCTTTCTCATACATCGAACTCAACAAACATCCGCTTCATCCTTCCCCTGAACGTATAAGCGAAACAACAAAACAGAAGAAACAAAACTGGAAAAGTATCCCACATTAACGCAACAACACAACTACCGCAATTATCACACAACCATCGAAGGCGCAACAACAACCGAAAGGAAACTTTAACTCCATTATTTTCTCCATGAGACCAAAACCTCATCGGTTCGAAACCTAAAAAACACAACCCAGTCACCGACCTAACCAGTAACCAACCATAGGCATAAAACGCACCAGGCTAGCCAAAATGTGCTGTCCGTAATTAGTCTAAACTATATAGTATTATTTGTAGTGCATATTATTTGTGTTGTTATGTGGCTATAATTATATTTTTTTATTTAATTTTTTTAATAGTATAATCAATTTTTAGTATAATTAATTTTTTAAAATTAGTCTAATTAATTTCGTAAAATTAGTCTAATTAATTTTGCAAAATTAATATAATTATTGAATTTGTACAGTAATTAGTATAATTAAGTTTTTCTAAATTATTTTAATTCATTTTGCTTTGCAATCCGTGCAAAAGTGCAAGGAACTGGCTGTCTCGTCAACGCTGACCTCTGCGTAACAAAAGTATCCGGTAGTTCGGTGGTATAACCGGTCAAATACTGACAGTATCCAGCCTGTGCGATCATGGCGCCGTTGTCGATGCAGTAGCGGTCGTCGGTGGCGTGGAGCATGGCGTCACGTTCTTTAGCCATCTGGCCTATCATCTCCTGCAGACGGATATTGCATCCTACACCGCCAACCAACAAAACTTCCCGCGATCCACAATGGGCCATGGCACGTTCTGTACAAACATGAAGACGCACATTGGTAATGATTTTTATCCAACAAATGTAATCATTAATCCTGTTTACAGATTTCTCGGTTCCCGTACATTCGGGGGGTTATTATTCCGATGACCGTTTTGTTTGTTGCCTTTTCAAGATTTTTAATTTTACTTTAAAAAAAGTTATTGATTTCTGCAGATTTATT
Source organism: Paramacrobiotus richtersi (assembly GCA_034698045.1). NCBI lineage: Eukaryota > Metazoa > Tardigrada > Eutardigrada > Parachela > Macrobiotidae > Paramacrobiotus > Paramacrobiotus richtersi. The sequence goes on along the minus strand of JAQGAU010001217.1, from coordinate 2,662 downwards.
CATCAACCGATTGCCCTCAGCATTTTTTTGCGAATTTTAATACTAAATAATTAAAATACTTAACGAATAATTTAAAGAAATTATTTACCAATTTCTTTAGATAATTCAAAAAATATATAAATAATTTAGATAATAATTCAAATTCTATAATCTATATCATTCAAATTTAAATAATAATTCAAATTGTTATTGCTGTACCATGATATAAAAGGACAATACATAATTCAAATTAAATAATCTACGCAACAACTTATTTAGATAATTTTAGAAATTTACTTAATTAATTTTAATATTATTATTTATTCATCAAAAATTACCTGTTATTTCCACCAGCATAGCAAACACCGTCTCCTGTAGGGAAAAGCACAGATCCTCCGGTGTGTATTCGCCTCTTTTCAATAAACCATCCGCCCGTTCTTCGATAAAGCTCAATATCCCCGAGAAGGCCACATCCATGCCCTTCACTGAATACGGCATGGGGAGATATTTCTGTCCCTTCTTAGCCATTTGTTCAATGTTATAACCGGGACTGGGATCGTTGGATAACTTGAGAACACGAGCAAAACGGTCTAAACAGTTACCCACGGCAATGTCGATCGTCTCACCGAAGATACGGTAACGCTGCTGGGAGTAGGCGATTACCTGCAGAATCGCTGGCGGGTGACGTAATGTAACGATTACAGGAAATATAATTATTTCCGTGGTTTTAAAAAAAGCCTTGGCTGCTTTTCTAAGAATTAAAATTTTTAATTTAGGTTTTCTAAGTCTTATGCATTTATCCCTTTATTCTTCTAATTGAATTCTTCGTCTGCTACGCTTCTGTTTGCATTTTCTTATGATTTTAAAAAAAATTTCAGACTATTGAAAAAAAATACAAACATTCTTTTGTGATGATTCCAAGATCAGTGTATTTCCTAAAATCCCAAAAAACTGACAACTCCATTATTGGAAATGCATATTAACCTTCCAGATATTTTTTACAACAGCCTTCACATTTAAAAAAATTCAGTAATGAAAGAAAACCAGCAAAAAAATCGGATCCAATTAAATATGAAATCAATTAAATAAATAAAATAGAAACGATACTTTCACTTCAAAAGGATGAATAACACACACCTGAGTATTTCCCCCGCTAACGTACAAAACCGTAGGATTTTCCGCTCCAGTAACCGCCCGCCCCATCTCAATATCTAAAAACCCCGTATTTTCAAGGAAATTCCAAAATATATCAAAAAATTCTTCCTACGTCCGATACAGTGGTTCACCCCAATCACCGGCTTCTTCCAAAGTTGCGCCAACGTCCTAACAACCACCGCTACCGACATCAGCGGCGGGGCCATTCCAGGACCTGCAAAAAGCGTCCTAGATCACGAGGAACCCGTAAGAACTTCTCGCTGGGTCGACGCACCTTTTGTATAACACAGCACGTCCACATCGCTCGGAGAAATTCCAGCAATGGTCAGGGCTTCATCCACTAAATTTAGAATGTGGGATTGGTGGTGGTGGGCGGTTTCGTTGGGGAGAAAGCCTGGAAAAGCGGACTGTGTGGGAGGTAGAATTATATGCAGTGGTTCGAGTTACCAGTGCCAGGTGGTGTGATAAATGTGCGACGTGGATTGGATAATACTTCCCCGTCTTTGATTATTCCTATGCCCAGCTTGTTGGCTGAGCCTTCAAATCCCATAGCGATAACCATTCTCAAAACAAACGACGACCGAGCAATCAGATCTACAAAGTTCAGAGAGCAATGGCTGCAGTGCAAAAGTGAAAAGTTACAAAAATAACAAAACAAAACTTGGAACACTCAAGTTTGACTCAACACAATTCAAAAATCAGTAGGTAGATAGATTTCCGTGCGACCGCCGTATTGGCGGCTGCATGGTAATTTCGACTCTAGCCGTCTCCTGAAGGGGTTGTTATATGCGATGGACGATTAGTACTAACAGTAAAATTAATACTCTAGTGAATAATAAATTCGTAAGTATTATACTCTACTCCTGAAAGATACTATGCAGATACTGTAGTATTATAATTTATATGTGGCTTGTTTTATAGCTGCTGGCTGTATGGAATCGAGTTTGCAAGTGGTGAATAAAACATCCCACATGTACAGTGGCAAAAACGAGGACAAATGATTAAGTATTATTCAGGTTTTCTGAATTCCTAGCCGAGGTTATCAGCTAATATCAAATGTAATCTTATCAGATAAGAACACAAACATCGACACCAAAGGCTCCATCCATCAAATATATATAGCCGAACGAGCTCATGCACAATTTCGGCTCTATAACTACCGGTACAGACTGTAAAAGGTTACCTAGGTGTATTTTGTGATTGCCTCGCCTGCTATAGTTCAACCCACTGCACCACATCACCGCAATCCATTTACTATGGACCCAGAATTCGAGCACGATATTAGCACATTTCCTCCAGAAATTCTGGACGAAATTTTCAGTTTTGTGGATGGCAGAACCCGGGAGAGAATTCGCAGGTAAACATGTACATTTACATGTACATGCATAACGGAGTTTCCTGTTCTACTGACAATGAAGTATGCGATACTTTGGACGTACCAAGTATATAATACTAGGAAAGTGCACTCGCTCGTTGCGGGCACTGGGAGACCGAAGCGTAAGAACCGTTTACTGATCAAGAATGGCGA
>JAQGAU010001216.1:0-20564 GCA_034698045.1 Paramacrobiotus richtersi | reverse complement strand
ACACCCACCCAAGGGCCGAACGCCAGGACCCAGTTGTGAATCAGTCTCGCTCTCCACAAACTCCCGGAACACTTTGCGCAGCCCGACAGTCCACGACTCAACTTCCGGACACCAAATATCATCCGTGACCACCGTCCATGATTGCTTAACATGCCGCCCTGCTGAGACACTGATCTGTCCTTTACAAATCCTGACATACAGACCATGATTATGGTCTGTGCCTGGTAGAATAGCAGGGAATTTACATGGATCGAAATGCAGGACTACTTCCTCGCAAATGTCGTGCAAGCAGCGGATTGCCCAATGAACTGCTTTTGCTATGTGCACAAGAAGTTTATCGAAACTGAAACGCGGTCGCGTGCATCTTTGGTTTGTATAAAGGACAAGGGTCTTTAGAGGGCCGTACCCGTGCTCCACCATGATAAATTTCATCAGTCTATCAAGGCATGGAAAACCGATATTGTCCCACACTGTGCTGTACGGTAGATTGTACAGCACGATTGATTTTGTCGTTTCGCTCCATAAGTTGTGCAAGGACAGAGCCAACCTGAAAGAATCATACAACAGATTTCCACGCTTTGATAAGTGCAGAGTCCCTTGATTAACAGTCGCGACAATAATAGCGTTCCATTGTGCGCACACTCTTCGCACACCGGTCTGCTCTGTGGTATCCAAATTTCGAAATACAAGTGATAGTATTTCAGATGGTAAAACGTTATTGATTGACAAAACAGGCGGTTCTGTGCGTGCTTCCGGAACAGTACGAGCTTTTCTCGTTCCTCTCCGAGCTGGGAGCATCACCGAAGTTCTTGCAGTCCAGTAACTTCCAGGCCATGGGTGCAGTTTTGACGTGTTCAGTTGGAGACCAGTTTGTTTTCCCGGAACTAAAGCTGTGACAAATACGTTGTTGACCTTAATCTTTACCAGCGCGAAAGCTTCATGTGAAAAATCAGCTATCAGAAGCTGTGCCGGACACCATTTCCATGGTTCCGGAGGATGCAATTGTAACAGCACCGATACCACATCGCCCTCCCCCAATCCCAATAGATCGCCGTCACGATGGTGTGTCGGGTGAAAGATCCGTTTATATGGCACGTAAACATTCCCTTTCTTGGTTCCAAAGTCTATTTTCATGCAGGAAAACTTGATCTTAATACACGTTCCGTAGTGCAATAGTTCATCGTCCCGTAGAACGCTTACGCCGGCATCGATGTCTCGAGGAAAGTATGTCTTCAACAGCTTCCTTTCCATGATGAAAATTAATGGGACTCGAAGCAATAATTATATTATGACAGTCACAAATTATAAGGAGAACCCTTGCAGTACAGTACCACCACTTCTGGAAGTTATACCGTAATATGTTTTGTAATACTACTTTGGCGTCTCGGCTCGATAAGCCAACATTAGGGCAACTCAGCGGCTACAGTGCTAGCACATCCTGCACGCTTCCTGTACACCGTGATATGTAATCTAATCAGGAATGCAAGTGAAAGCATTTCTGCACGTTGTATCGTTGTGTACCATTTTCTTGTTAGTCTTGTGCCAAAAGACCATAGCTTCGCAGTTCGTATTGTTCAATGAACAATCCTCTCGAAAATCTCTGCATATTATCTCAATTTATCTTTTGAAAACAAAGGTACGTGATATGTGGTGACCTTTGCGACCGGCCGGAAAGGACATTGAAATAGTAAGTGCTTCTGGTTGGTTAACTGGAAATGAATATGGTACAGGAAAAGGCAAAGAACACGACGATAAATGAACCTTGAAGGGTAATAAGGTATGCATCCGTTTGGAATATTTTGTTCCACGTGTAACACACGATTTTCGCTATTCATAGCGCCCGCGGACGTTTCAGCTGGGACGGTGAAGCTGTTGTCAGCAAGTAGCTGCGCAAACGCCGAAATGCGCCGGATTTACAAACTATAGGTCCAGCGGATCGATGGGTTTTTTTGCACGGTCCAGATAAATAGTAGTCACTATGGTTCGCCATCAAAGTTTCATCGAGCCATGGAAATAAACCGTGCTTTTGAGTATGCACATTACTTTATGAGCTCGCAAAAAGAGTGCTGCATCGCATTTTTAGGTACCGTTTGGAAAACAAGCAGATGTCTACGTATACCGATTAACCGGACTAACTCGCCATAACAATCTTCCATCACATTCTCATAACGAACAGTCGTCTTAGAACTAGCAAGTAAGCTTCCTGTTAAGTTTACTACGAATTATTGCTTCCAAAATAACCGCGAAACGTAGTGAAGTCTTTACGTGCCGACGAGGAAATTTGCTTCAGCACTAGGATTTCTATTCGTGTGCCTGTCCCCGACGCTCGAACCGAATGCGTGGGGCTCTACTGCGACCCAGTTTCACTTTCCTAATATTCCCGGAGCACTTTGCGCAGCGTAACGGTCCACCACTCCGTATAGCGGCTCCAGATGTTCTCTGTAACTATCGTCCATGTCTGCATACCACACTGGTTTGTTAAGACGCTAATCTGTCCTTTGCAAACCCTAACATACAGACCACGATCGTAGACCTTGTCCGACAGAATTGCGCGGAATTGACGTACGTCAAAATTCAGGACCACTTGCTCGCAAACATTGTGGAAACGGTTGATTGTGCACTGAATTGCCGATGCGATATGATCAAGAAATTTATCGAAACTGATAAGCGGGCCTGTATACCCTTCGCTTATGCAAAGGACGAGCGTATTCCGAGGGCGGTATCCGTGCTCCAGCATGATGAAGCTCATAAGTTTATCGATGCACGGACAGCCTATGTACTCTCTCGCTGAGTTGTACGGCGCGTTATATAAAACGATAGTTTCGGTCGTTTCGCTCCATAAGTTGTGCAGAGACAAAGCCAACACGAAAGAATCATATGGCCGATTTCCACGCTTTGATAAGTATAGAGTCCTTGGATTAGCGGTCGCGACAATAATATCGTTCCATTTTGCGCATACTCGTCGTACACCGGTCTGCTCTGTGGTATCCAAATTTCGAAACACGAGTAATAGTATATCAAATGGTAAAACGTTATTGATTGGCACGACACGGGTTTCTGTGCTTGCTTCTGGAACAGTAATAGCTCTTGTCTCGGTTATCCGATGTGGCTGCCTCATTGAATTCTTTGCAGTCAAATAACTTCCAGGCCATGGTTCCAGTTTTGACTTGTTCAGTAGATGACAAATTTGTTTCCCTGGAACTACAGCTGTGACAAACATGCCCCTCACCTTTATCTTCACTAACCCGAAGGATTCCTCTAGAGGATCTGACGTGAGATGCCTCCCCCGACACCATTTCCATGATTTTTGAGGACGCAGTTGTAAAAGCACCGATGCCGAATCGCCCTCTCCCAGTCGCCTGAGATCACGGTGACAACGGTAGGTCGAGCAAAAGATCCGTTTATAAGGCACATGAACCTTTCTTTCCTTAGTTCCAAAGTTTATTATCATTCCAGTTAGCTTAATCCTCGTACATACTCCGTTGTGCAGCAGTCCATCGCCCCGCAAAACGCTTACACCTGAGTCGATGTCCCGAGGAAAGTATGTGTTTAAAAGCTTTCTTTCTATGGTGAAACAATTCTTGACACGATTTCAAGGACATTTAATTGATCAACACTATTGCACTACAATCACTACTAACAGTTCGAGAAGTCGTGTTATGATACGTTTTAGGCGAGAATTTTGACTAATTACTTTGAGTGTCAAAGTTTGACATCAAGGCTCGATAAGCCCAAAATTCCTTGTTAGGAGAAAGCAGCCGCTACAATAGTTATCACGTGCTGTATTCTTGCTGACTGCTGTAGAGCATAAACTTACATGTAATCTTATCAGAAATACCGCTAGAAAGGGAACTCATTTCTGCACCATGCGTCACTGTATGTCATCCCGTTGTACCAAAAGCCTACATAATAATGGCTATTTTTTGCAGCCCGAGCCGTACGTACATGTATATCCTTATGTTAGATTTCTCTAGAAAGGTGCGATTAGCCTGTTTTTCGACTTTGCGCGTCCCCTTGTGTGTTTTGATTCGAAAGACATGTAATGGTTACCCCAATCTGTATCGGCAATAAACAAAATAAAACTATGACACCTCGTTGCACCCAAAACGCAACGAACACAAATGATGAACTATGGAGGAAATAAGCTTTCTGTCGGCATACCCATATCGGCACAAAACTAGGCAATCTGCTACCGACAGCGAATGGAATTTTTTTCAAGTGCGCATTATTTCCGGTGACATGCGCGGCGGAATGGGTGCCCAGCACCCGTGTCACAAGAATGGCGCACAGTACGCGCAACCTTTGTGCAGACATTTGTGCAACGTAGTAGCTTGCATTGGAGTCAACATCGTACATCCATCCACAGTGGTTTAGCTTGTTTTATGACTAGATACGTCGATGATTGTGTCGCTACATAAGTCCACCAAATAAAAAAATGTGTTTTTTCCGGCGACTAAGCCGGTAATAATTAGCTTTGTACATACATATGTATCTGTCTCCGGGAAAAGGCGGCCCGCAGCTGTTTGTTGGCTTATCTCGCTGCCGGCAACCTCCAGTTTTCCGCTAGACGAGAAATATGATGGCAGTACGTTTTAAGCACTAACTGTATCAATTTCTTCGGTTTCGTTCTTTAACAGAGCTGGATTTGTACCATACTGTGTGTAAAATTTGAGTTTCTGCGTATCGAACAAAGATGCCTATTATCGTAAGGTAATATAAACTGCATATTTCGAAATCGAATAACTTGCGAAGAACTCGTTGTTACTAAGTTGTACAAGGAAAAGCACCGTTGTTGTGAGTGCGATAAAATCTATTTTTGTTCGAAACTCATTATTAGTTTCTACAAAGACCATAATTCCATCTGTAAAAACGTATTGGCGGAAAGCGCTTAATTAGTTAATGGTTTCCCGTAGATTTTCTTTATCTGTTGCCATATTCGGATACATTTCCGCCGCAGCACCGGAACGAAATGTCAGTCCAACGCCTGTGCAACACCCCCTCGACGAAGATTATCCCACTGAGGAGCTCGATGATCTCACCCGTGAAAGCGATGCTGAGAAATCTGTCCAGTCCATTGCCGACCAGGTAAGTAAAAGGGGTGTTTTACTGACGCAGACCGAATATATTTAGGACACTTGATACTGCTTTTGTACGAACTGCATACAAACTAAACTTCAAAGCAATAGTTCATCATTTCTTTTTACCATTGCATGAGCGCGGCTAATTGTAAGGTTTTCTGAAAACTAAAAGGTTTCGTTTTAGCGAAGAATTTTGCAGTTTTTGGGACAGTGATAACAGACGGTGAAAGTTTAAGTTTGACTGCCAATAAAATTGTTCCTGACAGTATACGTTTACCGAGATTAAAGACGCCAAACCACCAGCTTTGGGGATGACAATAAGGACCTTCCATTTCCGAGATCCGCTGCTTGTAGGTAAAAGCGGAGTTGATCAAGCAACTTGGCCCCGGCAAAGTCACCATGTACAAAGCGATCAAATACAGAAGAAGGACGATCAACATTCCACCTAGTCTTAACGACGGACGAACTACAGCCACTGTCTATTACATCAAGGTCAGATTGTGTGCTTAACACACGAATTGTAAAGTGAACCGTTTGAGCCTGCAAGATGCTTATTATTGTTTCATACACTGCAGGTGGAAATTTCGCCAGGTAAATACATCCACGAGAACCTTGTGACCGGTGGGGGACCCACAGCTACACTTGAGCATGTGATACAGAACAAAACCTTGCAAGACGAAATCGCGGGAGTTTATCAGCATGAAACCTGGACTTCGTGGGTTTAGGCGTTTTGACGCTGTCGCCGTACTGTAGCGTGCGGTAGTCACGAGATTCCGGGAATACGTCTTCCTCACGCCTGTTTTGCAACTGCCTTATTAATCTATGTTGTACATGTTGCTATGAGTAGTTAGTCTGCTTTGTGGCAGCTACCGAGCAGCGTAATAAAGTATGCGCTTGCCACTCGGATATGTTGCGTCTACGAGCAATGCCTGAATAAAACTCTCAATGCCGCAAACGTTACTTGTCAAAGTAACGGTACAGTAATTCAGCAGTTAGGCTGAGACTCATTAACCTTATCTACAGGTATCAAGACAATTCTTCTTATAAATTAGTAAGGCACATAATTTCATCAGTTCTTGAGCAAGCATTTACAACTTGCGTCACTCGCTAGGCTCAGCCATTTGCAAGAATTAAGAATTGACTTCACCGTTCCTGACACGTACTGTAGGTATCGACGGTAACAGAAATCTGATGAAACAGTTCTACCTCCCTATACAACTCTGTAAAACAACGCACCGATATTGTAACTCGAAAACTGAGCATTCGATGTACAAGCCGTGAAGCCAACAATCTTTAAAATATTACTAAACCGAATGCGAGTACCCGTACTGAAAAAAGCCGGCTGGAGCGGATAGGACAAGATTGCCCATTTTTACAGGTTGTTATTCTTACCTGAATTTATATTTTGAAATAGAACGGATTAGTCATGACTACACACCCTTGTTGTGAACAATTACTGACCGAGTGCTTCCACATTCGTGAGATATGGTTTTACCGGTTCCGTGTCTCCTCTGAATGCTTAACATGTTCTAGAAGGAATTTGTTTTGAAATTTACGCCCCCAAAAAAATTTCGCAATGTATATTTGTTTTAAAAGATTAGCAGTATAAATAATAATCGAAACCAAGTTCAAGACTACAACGTCCTGAATTTAAGCTTTGTCAGGAAAAATCTGACTAGCTATACTTCTAAGTTCTAGGTATTGTATTTACCGTGAACAAATCAATACACAAGTTTCCGGGAATGAACAGAAGACAATATAATTATACTGTCTGCGAGGAAAACGGAAATATCGGAACCTAACCGACAAATGAGTCGACTGCATTGTAATTGCCGAAGGAACAAGTTAACCTGTTTGAAGCTCTTGTCTGTGGACTGTGAGGGGTCAGTGGCCGCAATCGGCGAAAACAAGATTTTTTAACAGTCTTATTGCAGTTTCGTACTGAACAACACGTAGGCCATAATAATTATTATACGGAAAAGAAACGAACGGAACTATGACTCACAGCACTGAGTGGGCTTCGCACCGCCCTTTTACAAGGGTACGGCACAGTACCGCGCAATACGCGTACCATTTTTTATTGCTGCATCACTTCAAAGTTGAATTATCGGTTTTCGTCTGGTCGCCTATAAATTTATTCACCGAAGACTTATGAAACGTGGGCTTGACGTGGCAGACGGCAAAGCCGCGTTAATTGCGCTTTAGACCGCGCGGGCTTTAATTTGCTGAATGCGAAAATGTGTTGCGGGTAACTAAATAAGCAAGTAACAACCTAGGTAAAAACTTTTCTTCTCTTATTTTAACGTACTGGTAGTGTTAACATTAGCTACTTAGCCTGTGTTTACTGTGGTCCATTAATCGCCCAGAATGAGCCTCTTTCTCCTCGTAATACTTGCGGTTGCTGCCAAAATCCACGCCGATTGCATGATTGAGGAGATCGATTACTCGAAGAAAACGGGAGAAGGTAATTACCAGTACTGTGACATTACTTCAAGTTTGGCAGTAGCACTGACGTATACATGTTTTAATCCTCCTTGAACATGTTTCGTTCTCTTCCAAACATAAAGTACAGGTTTTCTTTGTGATGCTTAATGAAACTACAACCGCTCTGACATGCCGCGCACTGGCTACTCAAAGATATATTTCGATTATGTTGCATTCAGATTTGTGGAGAGAGCTCTTACTCGATCTGGGAACTGCAGAGATCGAGGTGGCCAAATTCTCCAGGCAAGCCGCTGCCAGCTGTACAGCAAACCAAGGAGATATCAACCTGCAGATCATTCAAGCCGTGAACGCCGATAACTACTGGCTGGAGAAAATGTCCAATGGCACAATCAATCCATCCGGAGCAGAATGCGTAACGGTCAACTCCCACATTAACTGGTTCTTTGGACGGATTCCCTTCCTGGCTAAGTCTCCCATTACAGGAGTTCCCGATTGTAATGGGTTGACGGGAGCAGGTAAGAAGCGTAAAAGTTCAACGGTTTTTGGTAACAGACGGTTTATTGTGTTGTTTGCAGCGGCATACCAATACCTCATGCAACGGTTTAGCCGGGCAACGAGAAATTTGCTCAAGTACGCGCCGATGGCCGGAGTCGGAAGTAGTTCTGGTGCATATGGCAGCGGAGGTGGTGGCGCTACTCCAGGCAAATGGCAGAAGGTTTTCGTCGACACCGTCAACCATATCACCGAGATGCAGAAGATCGTCAACAACAACGACGAAGCCAACTGTGTTGCCGCTACGAAACTCTTGGCTGCCGCTTTGAAAGCTTACTTTGAAACACTTGGGGTTACAAGCATTACGCTTATTTAGCAGCGTAATAATAATACATTCACCATTTCTTAGTCAAGCAAGCTGCCGTGGTCGTTAACTCGTTAAGATCAGAAGTGGACAAGAAGTCAAGAATCAAGTGAGACTGCTGGTTAAACGCTGACTTCTGTGAATCAGCCTGAACAATGAAAAACAACGCCAACTTGAAGTGCGCCAGCGGATTACAATCATTTAGAACGTACACTGTCTACACGAAACTTGCTAATTAATAATCAATTAATTAACTCTGTAAAGAATACTGTCATGGTGGGTGCATGGTCGGACGATGCCGACAAAAGGATAAGCGGTGCTGTATCTTGCGTATATGCACGGTCGGTGCGTTTTCCCTTATCGCTCACTTATGGGAGCTGTGATACGTGCACAGATCACAGCTGCGCACAAGCAAGCCTTTAGCTGTTAGAACTGCAGTATTTTGTGGACCGAAAGTAGCGTTTTTCCAGCTGACTCATATTTGAAATTCCTGCATGTTTCGGGAACATTGCAGAGTCTGTACGGGTGAAAGGGTGATCGATTATGTTACCCATTCGGCTGTTCCCGAACGCAAACGACACTTTTTCCACGCGGGCATTTACGGGCTACATGCGTTGTGCAGTGCGCGTGTCCCACCAGAGCGGCACATAATTTGCGCAGGCTTCGTGCGCGCATTTATCTAACGTGGACACTGAACATTTAGCTTGCGTAGACAATGCAGTAAACAGTGGTGTAGCGGGCTTTAAAACCCGCAAACGTTGCAGCTGTATCGCCACAAAAGTCGGGTGAATCGAGGAAAATACTTTTTCTGGCAACAATGCTGGTAATAATTATCTTTCTGCTATATCTCCGCCACACGCATCTTGATCGCTGCGGGCGAATTTCGCACCTGACAGCTCGATGTACAATTTTACGGCAAATGCTTGTTAAGCAGTTCTACGGATTCCTGATTCCCAGTTCGATTTTGCTCGACCGATTGAAATCCTTAGCTGCAGCTTTATTATATTACTACATCTAATTGTCGGTTTTTGTTTACTGTAAACGATGTCCAATATGTTGAGGTAAGACTTGTAGAATATTTACAGCTCCGCTTATAAAAAAGTGATGACAGCAAAAAAGCGTTTAATAAATGATTTTGCCGCAGATTTGCTTTATTTGCTGCCGTATTCGGGTACATTTCCGCCGCGGCCTCGGAACAAAAAGTCAATCCAACACCTGTGGACCTCCCGCTATTCGAACGGGAGGAATTCGGTACCCTTAGCCGTGTAAGAGAGGCTGGTGAAATGGTCCAGGCAATTGCAGACAAGGTAAGAAGCAAGGGTGCTTTGTTAGTGGAGATCGCATACGGCTCTGGACGTATTAATTAATATTCATTGGTATAATTACGCTTTTATTCAAGTCTGCGAACCTAAAGATCGTCGTTCGCACGGGCAGCGCTTGCTCGTTATTGTCGTTCTTTTGCGTTTTATTAACATTTGACAGAAGCTATCCATATGATAACTGTTACAGCCAGTTGTATCACTTTCCGAAGCTTGCCTTTTATACCAACACTAGGGAGAAAACTGTCAGCCACACTTGGCTGTATATGTGCTAAATTTCCTGTACGTTCTAATGGTATTTAACTGCATTCGTGAAACTAGCGACGTGGTACGATGTTTGTTGCTAAGCGAGATCCGCTGCTTGTAGGTCAAGACTCAATTGATCAAGGAACTCGGGCCCGGCAAAGTCACTCTGAATAAAGCGATCAAATATAGAAGAATGTCAGTAGATATGCCCACTCTGGACGGCGGACTGACTGGAGGCAATGCCTATTACATAAAGGTAGGCTTGTGTGTATCTATTAACCATTAATTAGCAGTTTCTTTGCACCACGCTTATTATTATCTGACACACTGCAGGTAGAAATTTCGCCTGGTAAATACATCCACGAAAGCATTCTGGAGGGTGAGGGAAAGACTACACTCAACCGTGTGGAACAGAACCGTACCTTGCAAGATGAAATCACGGAATTTTAATACCAAATCGTCAATCTGAATTTCGTTGACATTGGCATTTTTACGTAATCGTCGTACTCTGGTTTGTTCGCTATTATTGTCACAAATAAGATTCTTTACTGTACCACAACCAAATCGTCCAAGCAGGCATGTTTTTCTGTTTCGAAATGCCTGTTAACGCGATCCAGGCTGTACACGTGGATCCAAAGAAGGTGTCTAAATTGTTAATACAGTGTCACTCGCATGTACAGTAAGCGGTCGTATTTGTTTTACTCAGTTTCCACGTCATTGGTGCTACCGAGTTTAACTATTACACCGAACGACGGAGTAAAAGTAATCCATATTTGATCAGCTGTAATAACGGTCAATACGAATCGCACTTGTTAGAAAAGCTGTTTCGTTACCGTACAGCAGCATGTTCGTTCGAGCACCATTCTCATCATCTGCCAGGATGATGTGCATGTGTTAAGTTATGACGTTAGTTATCCCGAGTGCGCTGTGATTTGTGCACAGAAAGCTTATCAGCTGTTGTGACATTTGCAGTATTTTACGGACCCAGCGTCGCATTTTCATCGCTGATTTCATATTCGGAATCAATGTATTTTTAGAGGAAACGCTTTTTGGGAAATTTGTATAGACTCTGTATGGGTGAAACGATGTCCGGGTTACCTAGTCCCGAATGATGTATGTTGCCTATTCCCGAGCGCGAATGGCACTTGTTCGAGGGGAAATCATTGCCGGTACCCTGCGTGGCGCAATGTACGCGTTCCCTACACGAGATGCGCATACTTTGCGCGCGCACATTCATGTCGTAACGTGGACAATGAACATGGAGGAGGCATCCCGCATGCAGTAAACAGTTTTTCAACTGGTCTACGCAGACAACTGTACCGCTGCAAAAGTCTGGTGAATCGAGGAAATAGTTTTTTTGGCAGCTAAGCCGGTAATATTTATCTTTTGGTGTTTTTCTGCCATGTGTCTTGATCGCATAATCGCCGCGGGCGAATTGCGCACCTCACAGCTAGATGTCCGATTTTCCGGCAAATGCTTGTTAAAGCAGGTCTACGAATTTCTGATCCCCAGTCCTAGATTGTGTTCTACCGATTCAACGCTTTAGTTGCATAGTTCTTTATACTACTCTGTTGAGTTTTGGGTTTCTGCTTATTGAAAAAGATGTCGAACATTTTGAGGTAAGATTTGTATGTAGTTCTGTTGTAGAAACGTACGTCCACATCAAGAAACCGCTTAATTAAGGATTTCTCCGCAGATTTGCTGTATTTGTTGCCGTATTTGGGTACATTTCCGCCCCGGCATCGGAAAGAAAAATGAATTCAGGGCCTGTGAAAAACCGCTCAATCCAACGTGAGGAATTCGGTACCCTTAGCCTTGAAAGAGACGCTGATGAAATGGTCCAGGCAATTGCCGACAAGGTAAGAAACAAGGTGCTTTTTGTGGCGCAGCTCGAATACGTCTCATGACGCGTTCATTTGTATATTTCATGTTTCCTTACAAAGAGTTCCAGCACATTATGGCACATAGCAGTTAAGACAATTAAGGCGTTAGAAGCGATCCGATTTTTACATGATTTTTTGTTAGTATGAGTGTGCAAAAATTGGATTCGCCGAAGTCCGTTTAAAAAAGCTAAATGCATGAGTTGTAATGCTGATACCGACGGCATTGTAACTGACATGTGAGTGGCATTAGCGACTGCAGGCGCTATCCGTGTTATCAAGGATTTTTACGTTCGGTGGCTTGAATAACCATAAGTAACGCTTATGCGCCGCAGACATCGCTCTTTTTCAAGCCATCAAGTAGAAATCGTCTTTCGCACGGATAGCGCTTGGTATGTACTATCGTTCCGTTGCGTTTTAGTAACAGCAGCCAGAAGCTATCCATGACGTTAATTGAATGCATATGATAGCTGTTACAGCCAGCTGTGTCACTGTCCGAAGGTTGTCTTCTATATAAATACGAGGAAAAAACGTGCCCGTAGTACCAGTATATGTGCCACGTTTTGTTTTCATTCTGATTGTATTTAACTGTATTAGTAAACCAACCAACCAACGATTGTGCTGAGCGAGATCCGTTGCTTGTAGGTGAAAGACCAATTGATCAAGCAACTTGGTACGGGCAAAGTCACCTTGAATAAAGCGATCACATATAGAAGAATGTCGGTCGATATGCCTCGTGACCCTCATAGTGGCCGCGGAATGACTGGAGGCATGGCCTATTACATAAAGGTCAGGTTGTGTGCATGTTACAGAAACCGTTAATCAGCAGTTTTTCCGCACCGTGTGTATTATTATCTGACCCACTGCAGGTGGAAATATCTCCAGGCAAATACGTCCACGAAAGCATTCTGGAGGGTGATGGAAAGACTACGCTGAACCGTATGGAACAGAGCCATACCCAGGACGACAAAATCACGGAATTTTAATGTCCATTTGAATGTCATTGATTTAAGCATTTTTACGTAATTACCGTACTCCGATTTGTTCGCTAGTATCACAAATAAAATGCTTCACGCTACCACAACCTAATCGTTCAAGCCGGCATCTAACCGAAATGCATGTTAACGAGATCCATGATGTAGACGTGGATATGCAATGCAGCCGAGGAGTCTGCCGAAATTTCACTCGCATGGAAGCAGTCGTATTTGTTTTGTCCAGTTGCAACGTCGTTGGTGTCTGATGGTAACTATATTACGTACAGTACGCGAGACTGACAGTAATCCATATTTTATCAGCTGTAATAACAGTCAACCTGAATCGTACTTGTTAGAAAAGCTGTTTTTGTTACCGTGCGACAGACAGCATGTTCATAGGAAGTTAGGAACACCATTCTTAGCTGTCTGACAGGATGATGCGGGAAGTGTATTACATATAAAGTTATGATAGTTATCCGAAACCCGTTTCACACGGTGTGCACGATTGCATGAAACGGATATAAATCGTACACACTGTCAAAACTGTCTTGTTGGTGGGATGGTTTTGGCAGTTTTGCAGTGGCATATGTAACTACCAATATACGTTAAACATTTGAACGAGGTTTCCGACGATGTGAAGCGTTGTCAACAGGGAGCATATCGATATCGAATGGGACCCACCTTCTCGTGGTATACTGTAGAATGTTAATGCGATTGCTTCACAAACGGTAAAACAGTAGATTTGGTGCGCTTCAGAATGTATTTACAGGTTAAAACCTAAAGTTCACCTGGTTTTCTCGGCAAGATCACCACTCGATCAGTGCATGTTGAGCAACAACTCATGATCATAGTATCGATAGAAGCGACAATGAGCAATACAGCAACGGGTTGGGTATGGAAAGTTAGCAAACTCTGGCTTATTTGTCTTCAGATCCTGGCACTCTTCTACTATCCCATGCCCAACCGTCATGTTTTACGAAAGATGATCAGTGTGTCAATGGTAACCTACGCCGCTGCACTCGTTTTAGCCGATAGCTTTTATGCGTATGACACTTATGTATCATACGACAGAAACGCATCTAACAAATTCTCAGTTGTGGTGATCGGATTTTTGACCACCGTTTTATCGCTTGTCGAGATGCCGTATATCCCGCTGATGTGGTGGAACAGTGCGAAGATTGTCCGTTTTGTCAAAATTCTTGATAGAGAGTTTGGATCTTTATTGACTTTGCGCGACCGCAGGTGTTTGACCTTTGGACTAGTTCTATGCGTCATCAACATTCTGATAACTAACGGGCTCTTTGTTCAATACTATAGCAATACCGCTGCGTTTTCGATCGATTTGGACAGCTACCAGGTCCAATACCTTCCAAATGCTCCGCGAATTGTGCTGTCCGTACTATTTCGCGCCTACAACGGCGCACTGCAGATTTCTTACCTGAGCAAACAGGTCATCTCAGGTTTAATAATGGTCTTGGCGATAATATGTGGAGTAATGTTTCAGCGGATTACGCAACTTATTGGCCTCGAAAAACTTGTTCTACGCCATGCGGCGTTGAGTAACGTGGTGAAGGAGCTGGATAGCTGCTTTAGGGTTATCACAGGTGGACGCTGCATTGCTTCGATGGGATGGATCATTATTGCGACATTCAGCATCAGTGGACAATATGCCAACTGCGGCGCTCCGGCTAGTTCGACAGTGTTGTCATTAATTACAAATGCGATGATTTTGTGTTTGACAGTCCTTGCGTGTCTGTTTTCGACCGAACAGGTATGGAACGAAATCGGTACATTTAATGTCGGAGAAGCATTTTCGAGCAGGAACTATTGATTAACTGTCATCTACCGGTACAGTTTTTTCTTTTTCCAGGCGCAGTTAATGACAGAAATCATGGCGGTTCATCTGGAAGAAAAATATCGTTTGCGCAAGTTTACTGACGAACCGAATGATCGCTGGATGGTTCTGTACCTGCAGCGCATCAGACACGCACCCGCCGGATTCACCATAGCAGGAATTAGACTTACTCGGGAGAGTACCTTTCAGGTAGAATATCTAGTCAGCACTGGTCGTAACATTTTGGCTAAGAAAACAGTAATGTTTTTCCCCAGGATGCCGCGGCACTACTTGGAAGCATTTTAGTGTTTACACAACTGGCCGGAGATATAAACAGTCAGTTCGTTTGCACGCCAGCGGATAATCGTACGAGTTTCTGGATCTTGTAAGGACTTGTCTGTAACATGGCTTTTGCATCCCATTTCTAGAAAACGGTGGTTTTTTTTCTAGTCAGTTTTTACGCGGTCATTTTGATATCATTCGAGGCTTAAAAGTTCGAGGATGTTACGTTGGCTTGGAAAGTTGTTTTTGAAGTTAAGAACATTTGATTTCTCGGAACCCTCACATGGTTTGTGTAAAAGTGTAACCTATCTATACCGGTTACATTCAAGTGATACGAAAAATTTAAGCCAACGCGGGGTGCATAGTAACCGTAGCCGCAGCAACTTCCGGGAGGGCTGTACGAAATATTTTCTGAGCGAGACCTCGTGCTTGTAGATTAAGGACTAACTGACCAAGCAACTTGGTTCCGACAAAGTTACGTTGAATAAAGCGATTACATATACAAGAATATCGGTGTCATGCTTCGTCGTGACGATGGACTGACTGAAGGCACTGCCTATTAGATGAAGCTTGGCTGGTCTACGGTAGTTGTGGGCTTACTACAAGAATAGTTAATCAGCAATTTTCTCGCTGTCTGACACACAACAGATTTAAATTTAGTGATCCGACGAAGCAAGTCAAGCAACTGTTTAAATTTTTAGCTCGTAAACTTTTTGAAAAACCTGGTGAGCCACGTTCGCGTTCATTTTTAAAACAACGTTTTTCTGTTGCCCTTGTGAAAAGCAGCGCGGCAGCAGTTTTGGGCGCTATGCCGAGTATTATGACGGGAGTGAGTGAGCGAGATCAGATTGGATGTTTTAACACTTAACTTTTCAAAATGTGTAGATCTTTTTGTGCGCTTTCGATGTCGTTTTGAAAGGAAATTTAATTGTGTAAAACAGGTGGAAATATCTCAAGGTAAATACGTCAAGAATGCATTCTCCAGGGCGATGGAAAGGCTATGCTGAACCATGTGGAACAGAACCATACCTTACAAGACAAAATCACGGAATTTTAATGTCCGGTGGACCGGGCAGGGGTCAATCTAGTTTTCGTTGATTTAGACGTTTTTACTCGTCGTTTTTACTCGTCGTTTTCTGGCTTACTCGCTGTTGTAACAAAAAAGTGCTTCACTGTACCACAGCCAAATCGTTCAAGCAAAATGTTACGCTAACGCGATCCATGGCCATGCTGTACACGTGGATATGCAATGCCGCCGAGGAAGCTGTCGAAATGCCGCTCGCTCGAAAGCAATCCTACGTCGTTTGCTCAGTTTGAACGTCACTTGTGATTCCGGATTTAGCTGTCACACCTAACGAGAGATTAAAAGTAATCCATATTTGATCAGCTGTAATAGCGGTCAATATGAATCGCCTTTGTTAGAAATGCTGCTTCGTTAGTTAGCGACAGCATGTTAATGCGAGCACCATTTTTAGCAACTGCTAGGATGATGAGCGAAGAGTATCAAGTTATGATAGTTATCCGAGAACCATTTCACGCCATGAGCACGAACCGAACAAACCGCACAAACTGTCAAAACTGTCGTGTTGGTTTGATAGTTTTGACATTATCATAACAGCTGGCAGCAGTCTGCTACCAATATATTTTAAAACTTTAAACGGCATTTTCAACCATGTGAGGTGTTTTCAACACTTTGCATCGATATCGAATCGGACCCACCTTTTGTTCTGTGTAGGGCTTCTTAACCGTGACTTAACATATAGTAGGTTATCAGCCTAAGTCTTCAAATTTACCTGGTTTTTCTTGCGAAACCCCCACTCGATCAGTGCATGTTGAGCAACACCTAATGATCACAGTATCGGTCACATCGAAAATGAGCAATACAGCACCGGGTTGGGTATGGAAACTTACCAAACTCTGGCTTATCTGTCTCCAGATCCTGGCGCTGTTCTACTATCCCATGCCAAGCCGTCCTTTTTTACGAACGGTGGTCAGTGTGCTAATGGTAACCTATGTGGTTGTACTCGTTTTAGCCGATAGCTTTTATGCGTATGACACCTATTTAGCATACAACAGAAACGCGTCCAATAAATTTTCACTTGTGGTGATCGGATTTTTTACCACCGTTTTATCCGTCATCGAGCTGCCGCATATCCCGCTGATGTGGCGAAGCAGCGCGAAGATTGTCCGTTTAGTGAAGATTCTTGATAGAGAGTTTGGATCTTTGCTGACTCTGCGCGACCGCAAGTGTTTAACATTTGGACTGGTTATTTGGGTCATCAACGTCCTCATAACGAACGGGCTGTTTGTGCAGTACTACGGCAATACCGCTGTATTTTCGGCCGATGTAGACAGCTACCAGGTCCAATACCTTCCCGGTGTCCCGAGAAACGTGTTGTCCGCATTATTTCGCGTACACAACGGTGCATTGCAGATTTATGACCTTAGCAAAGACGTTATATCAGGTTTAATAATGTTCTTGGCGTTAATCTGTGGACTAATGTTCAAGCGGATTGTGCAACTTGGCAGTCTCGAAAAAGCTCTTCTACGCCATGCAAAATTGGCTAACGTGGTGAAGGAGCTGGACAGCTGCTTTCGGGTCGTTATGGGTGGGCGCTGCATCGCTTTGCTGGGATGGATCGTCGTTGCGACGTTTAGCATCAGTGGACAATATGCTAACTGTGGCGCGCCGGGCAGTTCGACTTTGTTGTCATTAATTAAAAATACAATGATACTGTGTTTAACAGTCCTTGCGTGTCTGTTTTCGACCGAACAGGTACGGAACGAATTCGCACATTTATATGATCATTTTTGATCCAGAACACTGATGAATTGCACATATATAGCCGATGAATTTTCATCTGCTGGCACATTGTTGTTCTTACCCAGGCGCAGCTCATGACAGGGATCATGGAGGTTCATCTGGAGGAACAATGTCGTTTGCGCAAGCTAACGGACGAGCCGAATGATCGATGGATGGTTCTCTATCTGCAGCGCATTAGACACGTAGCCCCCGGATTCACCATAGCAGGGATTCGAGTTACACGGGAGAGTGCCTTTCAGGTAGAAGATTTAGACAGCAGTGGTTGTACGTTTTTCACTACGAATACCATAATTGTTTTTTTGCCCAGGATGCTGCGGCACTACTTGGAAGCATTTTAGTGTTCACACAACTGGCCGGAGACCTAAACAGTCAATTCGTTTGCACACCAGCTGATAATCGTACGAGTTTCTGGATCTTGTAAGGACTTGTCTGTAGCATGGCTTTAGGATATCATTACTAGAAATCGGTCCTGTTTTTGATCTAGTCAGGCTGTGTAATGTCATTCAGAATTTAGGAACATTCGAGACGTGCAAGTTCGAGAATATCTAGTTCGCGTCGCGACAATGAAAGATGCATTGCACACTTTGAGAGCACTCGATTTCCCGAAGCACTCAATGTGCGGAAAGGTGTCCCCTATCTGACGCACTGAATTGTTAAGCAGCACGAGAGAGAAAAGGTGACCTATATTGATCAGCTATACATAATAAATGTATCAGTATTAATATTCATGTGGAAGACCTTTTCGTTACCAGAGCAGATGCCCACATGATACGCGAAGTTTGTTTAGTGACCGAAGATCCTGTTGACATAGTAAACGAGCGAAGTTCACACTGTCAAAACTGTTGTACCGATATGACAGTTTGAACCGTGCCTGCATTGCTGTACGGACGTTCACATTCTTGAATATTATTGTGTCCTATATGACGGTAACTCTTGGCAGCGCTAGCAGCATATCGATATCAATAGGACGCACCTTCTCGTGGTAGCACAGGAAGATAGATGACCCTTAATAATTGTTTATTCGGCATCAGCCCAGAAAAAAAGGTAGCCCGGAAAGTTCCAAATCAAATAAAGAACTTATCCCAGTTAGCGCGCGAAGGAACAGTAGCCAAAATCAAACATATGTTACCACGCATAATTTCCATACTCAAACGCTGAAACAGAAAACAAGTAGACCTGCTTTCCCCTGTCTTCAAAAACAACCGTTAATATATGACCCATGTAGTACGTTTTTGCGTTGTGAATTATAACGTTTAGTTGCTCCTTGGCTAGCAAACAGTAAACACTCAGTGCACGTTAAATTCGGCAAAGACTCATGACAATCGGTAGCAGAGAATTAATGAGCAATACGGCAGCGGGTTGGATATGGAAGATTACTAAACTATGGCTTATCTGTCTCCAAGTCATGGCTCTATTCTAATATCCTACGCCAGACCGTAATATGCTACGAATCGTGATCAGTGTGGCAATGATCATCTATGCGCTGGCAATTGTGCTAGCCAATAGCTTTTCTGCCTATGATACTTACCTCTCATACGACAGAAACACATCTACTAAATTCTCATTTGCGGTGATCGGATTTTTTACTACCGTTTTATCGGTAATTGAGTTGCTTGATATCTCACTAATGTGGCGGAACAGTGCGAAAATTGTACGTTTAGTCAAGATTCTTGATGGACAGTTCGGGTCTTTGTTGACATTGTCCGACCGCCGGTGTTTAACAGATGGATTACTTCTTTGGATCATCAGCATTCTCATAATCAACGGCTACTTCGTACAGTACAAACTCCGGATCCTGTCTATCTGGACTGTGTGTTTACACATTACTGTTGGAAAAAAATTTTTGGTGTGGGTTATGCGATAGATCCGTAAATATGGACCAGTCATCTGTCTGTCAAAAGTTAAAACGACTGCTGTGCAACTGATAAAGGAAACTAGCAGTAGCTTGACAGGGACCGTCAAAGAATTTTAGCCACTAAATTAAAGACCGCTTCTCGTGCGCGGTAACGTTATACATTCTATGGCAACTAGTAAAGATATTAGACTAAATACTTTATTCTCAAGAAATGGTACGTTATGGCATTAGAACCTCCGTAAAACAGCAAACTTCTTAGAGATTGCACTTGACACATCTGGTAAAAGTGTATTAGTCACAGCCTGATTATTTGCGGTCATATTTTTGCGTATACAGGGTGTTAGGGCAATACTGTTACAAAGCATACACAGTGCCCCACAGAGCCAAGTGAGCGTTTCTATGTCCGGAAAAGGTTTCATATCGGTACAACTTTTTAAGATGAATCTTCCTATCAACAGAGATCAGCCGTTTTGCAAGCATGCGCATGCAGAGGCAACGAACAAGTGGTAGGGGTGGTGTTCAGTTTCGGCGCCGTATATTCGGTGCTCCCGAAAAGTGTTACTTGGTTGCTGTTCACTCCAGTGCGCGTAAATCGGAAGACCGTCCTAGACCCTATCACTCTTATGAGAATACAGAATTTTTTGACTTCAGGTGTCCAGCCCAACGGATCAACAGTTTCCGGCTCCCATGGACTTCCATGTTGTAACTAGGTATCGGGGAAACGGTTCGCTGACACGCTGTATAGCGGTTCGGGCCTATAACTTGTTAGGAATAATATGTCGCTTTGGGTGGTTCCTTTTGTACCAGCGCGATACGTCCCACTTATTTCATTCTCGCCTGGTCAGCTTGCGAGCTGCCAGATTAATTTAGCTCCTCTGTAGATTGCTTACTGACTGTGATCTAACGTTAATTTTCCCCCAAAAATGGGGGAAAATACCGGAAATTGTCATGTTGATCCATCCGAATCAGAA
>JAQGAU010001215.1:0-20567 GCA_034698045.1 Paramacrobiotus richtersi | reverse complement strand
GACCATGTAGCTACCACGTAGGGTTATTGTGATTCCTATCGGAAAATCGAGAGAAGCGCACTTACCGGTAAACATCAGTACGTACTCTTGTTTTTCCACGAAAATCGCCGTTGACAGCGCAAGGTTAGGGAAAGGTAAGTAACATAACAACATCTAGGCCAAACAGCCGACCATGTGGTCAGGTGTTGCAATGACAACCAGGTCACCCGGGATAGATCAGGGCTTGCGAAACTGCGAATTACTTTTCAAGAACTACACCGGGTTAGATCTGTATGCACATCGTTGAGATATAAAAATCGTGCTATACTATAAATGCCTTACAAAAATGCATAATAATCACTATGAGAGGTTGACTTCCTTCTTATACCAAACGTTTTCAAGAATGTTGGTTGTGCGAATTTTGATGTATATTTTTGCTTGGAACCTGGTGTTTCTTGTCTTTCTTTATTCAGCTTTATGTGAGCATGCATATATATGGCTCATCTTTATCACCATTCCGAAAAACTGAAATGTTAGAACTTCCAAACCTCTGATTTTTCCAAAAAAAGTTAACTGGCCCTGCATACACAAGACACTAGATACGTACACTAATTGTGCTAGCAACATCTAGTGGCTTTACAAAACGACTGGAGGAAAAAATTCGCGAGATTTCTGCTTTTCGAACTGCATGAATCTAGAACAAATCACGTCGTAGCACCGGCGAATATCGAAACACTACATCTACAGGTCGAAAAGTGATCTAGAATTACCAGCACCTAAGATGTTAATTTTATGCAGACAACAAGCATTTTGCTTCCGTGTAACTGAATCCGTTTTTGTGCATGTTATATTCGACTGCAGCTCTTTAACGCGAAAAAGCTACCCGAATAGTTTCCTGTGAGCTCTAGTTTAATAGCTTAAAAATAGTAGCTTCGCAATTGGACAAACCAGGATAAATGGGACTTCAGTTCTGTTTGATAGGACGGTAAATTAAATACCACTCATGATTGCATCATTAAGTTCTACAGAAGCAGCAGATACAACACGTCATAGAATTGTCATTAGGCTCGACACACTGCATAAAGTGAATTTCGTTTTCGGTCAAACAAAAAATGGGCAAAAGTAATACAAAACTTACAAGGGAGCTTTTTTGGACCCCCAATCGGGCCAATCCAGAAAATTTCCGAACTTTTTATGTGGACACAAGACAACTAACTGAACACTGAAAAAATAGTTCTGGCTGCTGAGAAGCAACTGGCCATGGACCCTTGGGGCTAATTCTCGTAGACATTGTATGATGTATGCAGTGTGTGCTATATGCATATGCATATAGCACAATCATATTGCTTGTCAGCCATTCCTTCTGACCAGATACCGCTTAGCTTACCATATGCAGCAAAAAATGTTGAAGATTAAAACAATCAAAAACTAATAAACTGTAAGCTAAGCGGTTCCTGGTCAAAAAGGATCGCAACTGGCCATTTGGTTGCACAATATGCACACATAGCATTTAGCATACTGAACTATTTTTTCAATGTTCAGTTAGTTGTCATGTGTTCACATAAAAAGTTTGGGATTTCTCTGAATTCGGGGCCCAAAAGGCTCCCTTGTTAGGTTACGCACAATAATTATCGACAGCACATCCAAAAAAGGTGCAGAATAATATCCTGGGCGCTTTCACTGTTATTCACGTGCACGTCTATATAACCTAGAAGCTATCAAAACTGTATTAACAAAATGTAGATGTTTCTGTCTCAAAATGTATTTAGATACAGTTAAAATGTTAATTTATCGCTTAGTGTTTCTTGCGCAGTAATCTTGCTTTCGCAGTCCTGATCGATCATAATAACTGTTGTAATTAATGTGTGCATGTAGTTAGCAGATCTATGCATTTGTTGCCAGTAATGGCTTGCTCACACTTCTGTATGTCGACATACATATACAACTTTTTGAAATATGTATGAAAAGTGTGAGCACACACCACATACACTTTTTTTCAAATATGTATGTGGAGTGTGAGCAGGGAACATATTTCACGCATATTCGAATATGTCAAAATATGTTGCGTGTATTTTGGGAGTTTCCGTTTTGAAACTTTCCGACATATATCCTGTCCACCTGACCAATCACATAGGCTCTAGGTATCACGGTTGGGTATTTCGGACAGGTAGTAGCACGGGATGGTAACGTAGCAAAATATAACACTAATAAGCATTTAGTGAAACCTGTTATTTCTGTCCTTTTAGTTTCCTTGGTTAATAAATTTCATAATAAGTAAGCGAAACGTGAAATAATAATATCAAGTCAATAAGGCTGCATAATTATAAATCCGGTGGGTAGAATTTCCGGAGCTACGTTCTGCTGTCGAAATTAAATTCTGTACGTTCTGTAACAGCTAATTCGTTCTGGAAAAAACTAATGCACAATTTACCAATTTGTTCATCAGCTACGGTTCATGAGGGAGTGCCTACAAAATTCTTTCAGCTTAATCGCACTAAAATTCGGATAAAACTGACCACTAGTACGTCATAGCAAATCTCTGTGTATGTGGCAGGTGTATGGGAAGTCTGAGCGCGTCGGGGATATACACCAAATATGAGAGAATCTGACCATGCTCAAACTATGAACATACTTATCGCATATTCATTCTATAAAATATTTTCATATACGGAGGGGCTGTAAATGTATGGCATAGTTGAAAATATGACGAAGTGTGAGCAAGCCATAAGCCTAGCGACTGCAGACATACAGTATTCGGCTGCCGGGGCGGTTTAAACGCAAAACGTAAATACAGTCCCTCTGTCCAGATACCGAATGTTCGCATAACCAAAACATATACAATGATTATGACCAGCGCGATTAGGTTAGCTAATAAAAGGTTGCGTGATATTAATTGTATTATTATTGGCTGCAAAGTTGTGCACGGTGTTATCGACCGATACTTTGGGCCATGCTTTCAGCTACGCGTACATTTATTCCTCCATGATTCTCCTATTGTAGCTACTTTGTATTTTAGCTTGTTTTTTGTTGATCATAAATTATTCTTGAAGTGAAATTATTTAAAATACTCTTTGCAGAATTCAATGGCAAGATTAATGCTGATTTTCCAACTACAGGTAGAAATATATGTGGTCTATCATTTTTCGACAACCAATACGCAAACTGCCGGCACATGTGGAAGCAGTTTATTGCGGGCGACAACAATGAGATGGCATTTGCCATTACGTACAGGCCTGTACAATTGCAATACTCATAATATTAACAAAGCATAAATATTCAGTTTGCTTCCGGCAAGACTTGTGATGTGTAGTAAACACACGTAGAAAATGTCTGCTTGATGTTGCGGTGGTGGGACTGCGGTTAGGGGCAAATGTCAAAGCACAGATGGACATGCAAATTTACGGCCTGATACACAGAAGAAGTCACCTTCAATGTCTTTTATTTGACATTGCTTTGGCTAAAGTTCGTTTAACTCATTGGTATAGCTAGGTGCCGGAAGGCAGAGGTTGTTTATGTATTTTTGCTGCAGTTAAAATATAACGCCCAGTATTTCAAAATCGGACCATTTCACGCTTTAATCAGAACGAAATGCCAAGAATATCGTTAAAAACATAACCGTGCTGGTGTTTCAAAACATAAAAAAACTGTTAACCTTACGAGGGCCTGTCATTACATAATATAGTATGTCACAATTAACAGCTTTTTTGTCCACAGTACCAACGTTACAAAGCGCAGCCAGCTACAAAACCAGCAGCTGCAAGAATGTATCAATAAATCGTCCGAAGATTTTTAGATTAACGCATAATCTGTAAAACCAATATTCCGTTTACCATATTCCAGGTACCACAGTTTCTTGTAACGGATATAACAACCCCTGGTAACAAAGCGCCATGCGTTTGAATGCATCGACTAATTATACGTCGGCTCTCGACTTGAAAGTGCATAATGACACACTAGAATCGGTTTTCAGAAACATATAAACTGCGCACTTTTACGGAACTGTGAAATTCCACATAAATATAAGGGTCACATGCATTTAATCAGTAATTGTCGTAACATAAAGGCGCTGCGCATTCATGATTGCACATTACTTGTGCATAGATCACAAAAATGGAAATATAAATAGCTGGCTTGGTCTTTGGAACATCGACAACTTGACGACCGCGGACGTTTTTGAGACTTTGTGGTTTGCGGTACGCGGCCGCATATACCCATACATATATAAGCTTTTGCAGCTTTCGTACGGATTTGATCAACTTACAGCAAGTAAACACAATCCAAGAATAAAACGCGAATTATATATTTCAGTATAAGGAAGCAAAAGAAACGCGTTAGGGCCCACGTAGGTTTGAATTTACGCAAGTCTGCGGCATGCTGTCATTAATATTCAATACCGCACTACCATTTTTCGTAATTTGGTATAAAACACAACATGTGAAAGTGTGTGGAAAGTCTACTGGAAAAAACCTTGCACCGTGCGGCTCACAAATATGACTATTGCAAAAACAGTTAAATGGTGATTACGCTGAAACTAAATACGGTTTGATTTTATTGTGCGTAAGTGCAGCGTGTGATAATGGAACTCTGGTAATTAGTACTGTCAGATAATACTTTTTATAATCCAGAAACTGACCAAAATTTTCACTTTTTTGACCTGAACCTATCGAATATACAGCAGCCTGGTTTTGTCAGTGCTGTCAGTCGTTGTTGGAGTACGCGGCAGCACTAATAATTTTGTCTAGAAATGCCTGGCTGTGGCACAGAGGTTGGAAAGTGAAAAGATTGACAATTCCTTTTTTCGTTGTAATCGATCACCGCCTGTTTCCTGTTAAGAGTACTGTATATAGCATATTTTCTGCAAGCATGGAGGCATATATTGATGAATGGTCTGTCGGCTGAATGCTACATATACGATAATATGTATATCTTTATTGTATTACAATTGTTAGTATTGCAAAACTGATAATCGTCATAGATTTTTCGCTCAACCCTCAAAGTGTACACATGCTTTAATACATACTGTTAAACTAATTTAATTAATCCGAATTTGATATTGATATCCGGATTCTCAAAGTCAAACTTGTTGTAAACACGGGGTCACCTTGGAACATATTTCCGAACAACGGTGTTTGTCAGACTCGGCGCATACTCATCTTGGCACCACTTATTGTTTTTGTCCGTCTCGGTGTTGATGATTAACGTTGTGGGAAAAATCTGGCATGTCCGCATCACTTGGAGCCGTTTCATGCTGAGTACCTGTGGTAAACAAGACCGTCGTAGTACAATGCTTGATTCACACCCATCAATAATTTCAGCGTCTACACCACTACTTACTCATTCAGTATTACCGGAAACTATGAGTTGTTGTTTTTACGTGGATACAAAATAGTGTTCATCTGCCATCGTGGCTGCATGTCGGCATTCTTCTTCACTTCGGCTTTTTCCCACAACAAAAACAAGATCCGTTTCGAAGTTCCTGAATCACACAAGTTCACAACCGCATTAGGGAAAACCCTGACATATTCACAGGGGGAAAAGTCTACTTACGCATTGGAAATAGGCATGATGCTTGTAGAGTAGATTCGTCGAAGAGGTCGTGGGTTGCCGGCTGGTATTTCGCAACGTCCTTTTCCGTGCATGCTGTGCTTATATCGCAAGACAGTCGTTACGAGAACCACAGTTGTCTATACAACATCGTAGATTTTGGGTCTACAGATGCGCGTCTTTGTTACGAGCTTCACTTGCGGTTTATCGGTCTGTAACAAAGAGCACAATAACGTAGGCAGTCTAGAGATAACTGTACCATTCGACATAAAGAAAATCATATTAATAAAATTCCTAGTGGTTCATACGTCAATGGTGAATCGCCAGTCTTCCAGGGTTCAGTTGCTCCATTTCCTCCATATTACCTAAACGTACTAATTTTTTTAGTACCTACAATCAATCAAGCAAACCGTTCTTTCTCATTCCTTGATATGCGTATACCACCGACTAACATTAAGAATTCTTTGCAGTGCCGGTGGATGAGAAACAAAGAAATCAGTTTAAACTACCGCAAAGACTACAGATATTTTCGCACCAAAACAAGAGTATGGACATGTAAACAATGTTCGGCGTATCTGTGGAAAATACAAATCAAGCATTTCATTGGGATTTTATGGCTGTAATCTGTTTACTATGTAGCATGGTATACTGTAAAGCTGGAAGAACTTTAACGTAACTGCCTGTAATAATTTGTGCAATGAATATATATTAATATTCCAGTTCAAGTATAACAAAATTACTGTAACTTCATGTTTTTGTAAACTAGGAAACACCAACTCCGTCAGCAGTTAATGAGTGAATATATGCCAGATAATACACTAACCCCAAAAATCCCAGATCGTTATGTCATGCAGTCATGCATATGACGGGTTCCGATGCATACGATCTACGGACCACAATATATCCACAATGACCATAACTGTGTTGCGCTATCCAACGTAGCCGTTATAAAGGTGCGCCGATTCCTCCCGTGAATCTTTACCAGTGCCAAATTTTGTCCAATTTTGCTTGTAAGTAGAATGAGCAGGAATGATCAATAATTTATACGTTGGATCGACATTGCACAGTATCCATTGCAAGAAGAGTTTGTGGCTCATTATTGCATGAGCCCCGGCATCCCTTTTCCGGTGCGGCCGGACATTGCGAACGCTTAACACAGAACAATCATATATTACAGATGTAATTGTAGAATGTCCTTTTCTGTTCACGCGTCCCCGAGATTTGCATATACAGGAATTTGCAGGACAGATTTAAGTGTGATTGTCATGAAATGTCATCATAGTACAGGATATTAAAAGTAACGTAACAACCGTTTAATCGCAAAAATTTCGCAGAGTAATATGACTTGTGTCCAGTGTACTGTACTGGACATATATATGTATGTTCTCCTTCTGCAGATGACATGGCAGTATTATGATCTAGATGGAATTGTGTAATCGCACGTAATAAGCGACAGTTGGTTACTGTGATCGAGTAACGTTTGCTGATTTGCTTTTATACACTTGGTGATGCTTCTGAGCAATTTAACGACCTATATTTCGCTACCTGATGTAGTAAACATAAACACTGCCAAGTAATCTCATCTTACAGCGAACAAATTTTAAAAAAGTGACAATACAGGTTGAGGTAATTTCCATTACCGTACGGTGGAACATAGTCGTACGATGGTCGATCTACCGTATACGTATGTGCAAAGGAAATTAAGGAAGCCCAGTGCACCGCAATATTACATAATATATGGTGGAAGCCCCACGTAAACGTCATCATATTATGTCCACTAATGTTGCCGTAACCGCATCACTATAGTTTATGCAGAAATTCAACCAGGAAAACATAGATCTTGAGAATATTGTAACGTACCGCAGACTATTTTCAAGCTCTTGGCCATTAGTGAATGTCTTGAAATTGTTTTTCCATATTTTTTTAGCAAGATTAGAAATAAGTGAAAACACAACTTATACTACTGTACAGAAATAAGTGAAGAAAATTTATTGCTGGGCCACTATGAGGTCTGTCTTATAACATTATAATTAAAACTCAAGTACGTAAATTATAGCCCCTCGCGTATGTATACGTAAATTGTTGTTTCAATTAAAATATAAAGCAAGAAATAGCCTTGTAAGAATACGATACGTAGCACTGCGTCAGCTTGCTTCGAAACGGACAAGGTTTTTTCCAAAATACTTTTTCTGTGAATATAACTTTCTATGTACCAGTTAAGTACCTACTGGGGAAAGCAAGAAAATTGAGATAAAGTTACGCATAACTTTGTAGTCAAGAAGACCAAAACCAACGATTAACGCCTGTACATTTTATATATAATAGTCAAGAACTTGCTACATCTGAATTAGATATTTAATATAGTAAGTTCTACGTTACATAGTACATACATAAGGAATCGCTTGGTATAAATTCGATGCCAGTTACTTGTATAATGAGAAGTATACTATATATACTTTCCGCGTGCATATTACAGCACACTTGGTTAAGGTTTTGCGAAAAATGAAATCGGGACATACAGTTCCGGAAGACTAACATTGTAAGGATCTGTAAAAAGTTTCCATTAAGCGGCACCATTTATAATTTTGTGCTTAATTTTTATGCTTAGTTGGGTTAGTGGGTTAAAGAAATTCAGATCCGAAGAACGTATACGTATATGTCAAGTAGCCGGGGAAAGATCTTGAATTTTGTATGTATTTATTTGTTTATTTGCGCATGTATTTGCAAAACGATTGTCACGGTTGATTTTTCACATTGTCCACGTTTTAGCACACAAAACCCGGCCGATGGAAAGCGCTGTTATCAGCGGGGGACAGAGAAGAATGTTTGCGCAGTAATGTTTTTAATCGCGCCCAGGCTCCTTACTTTGTTTGTTTAGGACTCCGAAAACCTTTAAGATATTTCACTTATTGTTTTTTGATATTTCTTGCATTGTTTATGATATTTCTTGCTCTGGTTTAGTCAGGCTATCATCTATCAAACCGTACCATAGTGTAATGACTGTAGTGATACCGACACCACCTTCCGGCTGCCAATGTCACTGTTTTTTTCACAGCCGTTTTGCTAATTCTTTACCCGTACAGTTGATGAAGCAAAATATTTTTTCTGGACTACTTTACATTCCATGTTTAATACCAAAACAACAAGTGAGGTGTCTTCTTATATGACCTCTAAAATTTTCGATCCATACATATGTAAATTTAACGTTGTGGTCTGCGGTGAACCGTTTTTCGGTCATTACTGTTGGTGGTTTTTTGCGTTTTCAACGAGCTGTTTGCAGAAAAATTTGTAACACTGCGCTGTCTGCGATACATTCTAGCCGTTTGTCCTGGTACAAAAATTGTAATCCAGTCAGTGTATTGTTGTATGGCTCGTTTTGTGTCAAGCTTGGCGGGTAAGGAATAAACCTGGCAAACTTCCGGTCACCTGTGGCTGTGCACTTACACAACCAGCTGCACCTCCCCTCCATCATATACGGATTTTTAGTGTGCATCGGCATCGTCCGCTATTGTAACATCTACCCATTGCCGAACAAACCACATATATAACTCGTACCAAGGCTTACTGCCTTTAATACAATACTAGTATATGGCCGGGCTTATTATCTTCACCATCAAAATTTAAAAATACCACCGCATTAGAAAAGCTACAAAACTGCACCATTTTAGCTATTGTACAAAACTATATCAGTCGCTGGTCCCATCGTATTCACAAACTTACTAGTAAATGCTAAATTTTGTGCAAAAGAACAATGACAACTTGCCTTCGGCGAAGCACCTAAAGGGGCAAAATTTTTAATTTAGCTTAAGGACATTTATCAAGACTGCGAGTTGTAATCGTCTGTACGAGTACACTCACAATTAAGTGCCCCGGAGGATAAGCGGTTTGCACAATATACCTTTACGTTGGATCAACAGATTGTAAAACTGCCTTCCAGTAGAAGTTCTAGTTCTGAAAGCACACAAATGTGTCTTACTACGGCTAGCGCATCGCGAGCTTTCCATCGTTTCACGCCAGAAAAATAATCTGTTATGCGTAGCTTTATCATATTAAAAATTTTTATAATCGTAGCATAATGTTTCTGGTGTCGATCTACCGTTTTTCAACGGATATACTGTCAAAAAGAGGATAGATATGAGTTCTGTCTGACTGCGCGTCGTACTCTGGCCCGTCCTTTGTCACGGGCTTCTCGGTCCAAATCAACGCCCCACATCCCCAAAAATGGCATCCTTCATAACAGGATTCCGGGATGTCGACGAGTAAGATTTTATATTGTATAAATTATTTATTACGTCGACATAACATTTTACGCACAGCATATCACGAATAAAGCTATGATAGAAACGAATCTTTGGCTCTAGAGCATCGAATTTTCCCGGTTCATTTGGACGAGCTGTTTCCATAAGAAGTCCATCGATACACGAGCCTCTGGCAGAAACCGAGCCACCACCTCGTAAAGGCTACACAACCAAAGAAGTTTTTGTTCTTATTGCTTGCAGCTGTTCCAGTATGTTTATGCATATGGGATTAAGTACAATCCCTCTTGTCCTCCCCATTGAGGCAAGTAAATTTCGATATACACAGATTTTACCTAATCGGTCATGGAAGCTGTAAAAAAATTATTATCTAGATACAAAGGAAAGGTGTACCATATGAATACTGCGGTGCGATATTTTGCGTTTTCGCTGTGTCCATTGTGATACTGGAACCATTCCAAGCGAATATCGTAAGTCGTGCATAATTAGCGGTACTCGATTGCCTCAACTCTGTACGACCACATAGGGCGGTTGCCATACGACTGAAAGTCGATTTTCAGTGGAAAAGTTTGGCAGCATTTCTGTGCGACCCATAGACTCCTGTGTTAATGTGCGAGTTCCCAGTTTCCTTCTTTCTTTACAGAACTTACCAGACAATATCTCATGAGTTAGAGAAAAAAATAAGAAGTTTTTTGGTATCAAACAAGTGGAGTGTAAGTGCGACTGAAGCGGACTGACGACATTTCCAAACAGCATACGTTTCTATGGAGCCGTTGCTGCAACGCTCCCATAGACACCTATGCTAAATGGAACTGCGTGCGCAGCGCTTCAGTCGCAACTAAGCGCGACGTGTTTTATACCATGAAAGTTCTTATTTTTTTCTCTAACTTATGGCATACTGTCTGAGAAGTTCTGTAAAGAAAGAAGGAAGCTGGGAACTCCCAAATTAACACATGAGTCTATGGGTTCGCACAGTTAGTCATGTGAGCCCACCCCGGAGCGGTGGCAGACGGTTGAGGCAATCGAGTACCGCTAATTGACCTTATGCAGGTTCAAGTCTTCAAAATAAAGTTTTCTATTATACTTTAACATCAGTGGAAACGTATCGCACGGATACCTACAAAAAAACCTGCAACTGTATCAGCGGGAATCACTACTGTTGCATTATACAGTATATGTGAACGTTTGCAAATGATACAGTAATATAAGCCTATTATTCCCCGTCATTTTATGCATGCATAGTCCGCTTATGCATCAATTTGGGCCTTGTTAGCTTCCTTGGATCGGTACCAGAAACGGATTTTGCTGCAGTGCCCTTCTCGGAGGTGTCTGTTATGTCTCATTTGCGTAAGTTCAAAGTGATTCACAGGCGTTAGAATTTTTGTTGATTGTGAGTGTAAATTTTATATATGCAGAATTTTACCATCTTTTCAGTGGTTTAGTAAATATAAACGGCATATACGTACATTTTACTGGGGTATGAATTCAAGGTTGTAAACTTTTGTACTGTGTTTCTATGATCAGTATGATCGACTTCGCCAATACAACTCTTGGATTTGCTCTTCCGGCCATCTTTATCCGTTTCGTGGAGGGGTTCTATTATGCGGGTAAAGTCTGCAAGTTGAATATGATAAAACCTACGGAAGCATATCTTTATTTATGTTCTTTAGTGTTGATCACTGCGTCAAATGTGATCGTCTGCTTGACATTCCCGGACAGAGCAAGCTTTGCCTTTGTACGTAATAAAAGTCTTTGATCATGATGCACTACACAGAAGTGACAGAGCTGTAATCCGTTTTAAGTTACGCATAAAAAATATTTGATTTTGAGCTGCTGTTGGCAGGGGGTGTTGGAGGGATTTGTTGGAGCTGGTTTTACCTTAGGACCGTTGATTGGTGGAGTCTTGTTCAAAGTAAACTGCATCAGAATCACAGACAGAACTTGCTGTATTGCGTGTCGAAACTGGGGTTTTTATAATCGCTTATGGTAGTACGTTGGATTTGTCGCCCCATTTCTGTTGATTGGATGTTGTTTATTGGCCACCGCTGTTTTGGGCTTCTTCACTCTGGATCAAATTACCGGTATAGACAGCACAGCAACAAAGCAAGAAAGCACAGCCTGCTGTTAATTTGCATATATACAGATAGTCGTTGTTGCATCTGTCGTTGTTGCGTTGTGTTGTTGATGTACATAGTCAATCGTTACGCATACTTTTAAATTTCTCCAGGTTTGAATTTGGCACCAAGAAAAAAGGAGAAGAAGCGACTATTTCGAGATACAGCATTTATTGGTTGCTCACTGCTAACAATGGCTGCCGGCATTGTTTGGGGTACTTTCGAAACGGCTTTGGAGCCTTATCTAGCTACGGTACGGAAAATAACACGACCTCGAGATGCGTCTGTCGAAGAATGTTTGTTTCTTTAGCAGAAGTCACGAACCTTGCAAGACCTCTTGCATTTGCTTCGCCACATTGCTTTCCACAGACAATGTTAGATCTTATGCTGGTTCTTTAAACGAATCATCGAGGAATGCTTTCGAGATAGCTCTTAGAAATATAGGGAAAAATCTAACTAGACCATACGGTATGCTACTGTGACCTCCGGTCCCGTATACGTGGAACATAGACCATTTCAATATTGCTTATATGCACAAAACACATTACAATTATACAGTTTAACCAATTCTGCATATCATATATTTATCAAACTAAATCTTGTTTCTGTTAGATCATAACTTATGATACATGCTTTGCAGTCTTTATTTATATAATATTATGCGCTTTGCTTGCAGTACGATAAAGGGCCAATGGTGGAAGGAATGGTATTCGCGGTTGCTTATTTGGCATATGGCGCAATGGCACCAATGTGGGGATATATCTTCCGAAAAGTTGAAATGGATTATCGCTGGATCCTCATCGGACCACTCGTGGTTGCTGTCTCGTGGATGATTCTCGGTCCAATCCCGCCGCTTTCTTTCCTGGGAAAGTATGTTCATCAAAATTCTGCATATTTGGTTCTGTTCAGAAATACAAGCTCCAATGACTTTTCGAGCTTTCTTTTTTAGGGAATTATGGCTGGATACTCTGTGCCTGTTTGTTCTGAACACAGCAATCGCATATATTTTTGTATTCAGTTTCGACACAATGCTCAAAAGAGCGATGTAAGCTTAATTAGTTAACCACATACTTCTGTTGAGCTTTGCCATTCAAACAAAACAGTAACAAAAAAACACAATTAGATTCTGTGGAATGGAAGGCGATGTTGCAACATATGCGTTAGTCGTCGCCGGATTCTTTTCCTCCATATACGTTGGGTAGGTTTGTGCCAGTTGCAACTTTAAATGGCACATGACTGCCAGGAAGAGGGGATCATTGTATCCATTTCTCGGTTTTGTATACTAGGCTGTATATTCCTAGATATATTACTAGATTAAATATTATTAGATTATATATTACCAGATTATTTTATTTAATTTTATCTCTCGCACAGGGAAGCAATTGGACCGATACTCGGTGGATACCTAACAGCCCAAAAATCTTTCCAAGCGGTGGCGACGGTGGCAGTTATCATTCAGTTCATCGCTTTTGCATTAGCTGCAATCATAATGTTGATTGCTTGGAACAAGATCATAAGAAGGGTTCGACGCAAGCTCCATCAAAAATTTCCGCGATGGGTGTCGCCTCCTCCAGAGCCGATTCCGTCAGAATCTGGCGAGACAAGTCCCTTGCATTCCTCTGCAGCGGACGATAATGATGAATATATGAACATCTTTCAGCCGCCAACGCCTTCACGCAAGACCGGGGCTATAAGATATGATCCCCCAAGATCTTACGGAAGTATCCACTAGACCCATTTATTTTTGTCCAAATACAGTGATCCTACACGCACTGTGACATATACGTGTCTCCTGTTATTTATTTATTTTCGCACGATGCATGAATTAAAATCGGTATAAAAACCACATGTATGCATACACATATGGGGTATTTCTGAGTCTGACGGTGCCACCTTTTCCATGATATCCTAAGTTCTGGATGTTATGCAACTTTTCACAAGATAGATCTAGCAAACACATTTTTGCATTGCATAAAATATCCCCGCGGTAACGAAAAAGCTTTCCAAGATACACCGGCAAAAAGGTCACCTGCCTTCTTTACCTCACCAAGCTGTGAAAATAACTGACATAATTGACTAAAAAGTAATTGAGTAAAAGAGGAGAAAGACTCAGAGAGATCAATGACTGAAAGGGGACTCATTAACCAGGGAAAGCGGGAAAAAATCGGAAAAAGTGTGATGACGGTGGGATTTGAACCCACGCCTGCGAACAGACTGGAGCCTTAATCCAGCGCCTTAGACCACTCGGCCACGTCATCCTTCACAATATATATTAGACAGTCTAACGATCGGCCTGTGATATCCGTCTACATGCAGTTTCTGAATTCTTGACTGACGGTTTCATTATAAAGGGCGTTCTGCAGCGAAAACAAAAAAACCAAGTATAAAACACCATAAACTGAATGTTTTTGTTCGGAGTTATTTGTATAAGATCTATCCGAAAGAGATCAAGTACCGCCTGTTACGAATGGTGGTAGATTTACACTGCGATAGTTACGGTTTGTGTCGTAACTGTACGCTATAACGAGTATAATTATTTGTTGTAGAAGAAATATCACTGTGAAATGCGAATAAAACTTTTATCATTAAAAAACAGCTGTGCAGAACTAATCTAGGTCTTTTACAACGTGCTTTAATTTCGCGGCTCTTCAATCCACAAAGCTGGCAAAACTTTAAAAAGTGCGTTAACTTGAAACACAGATTGAAGCCGAAAAGACATCTGCCACCGACCAGCAATATCTCACAAAATTAGCGATGTACTACAGTGAGAAAGTTGCTGAAGAACACTTGCACTCAATCAAAAACTCAAGCTGGGAAAAAACCAAAAATACGATAATGTTCACAAATGAGGACAGTTATTTATGGCTGCCGCATACAGCTTACGGTTGGCACATTATTCTCAATACTGACTGGAAGTTTATTGCGCAGGTCGGCTACGTCAGGATACAATCACCAGAAAATGACACCGCAACATTCCTGCTGCAGAATACTTGGACATATTTAGAGAATTGGAGTCATTTAAAAATTGTATGCAGTATTGCAGTACTAGTGCAATGGTCAGATATTAGATATTAGTTTTATTGCATAGCTAATGCTGCAGGACGTCAGCTATATACAGTTTCATCTGTATACACAGTTTACCGCTCGGTTGTTTTTAATGTTTATAACTTACAATAAGTTTATCTAGCAAGTAAGTTACTGTAATACTGGCACACGCAAGCGAACTTGCGATCTGAACATTATAAGATCACGATTGTTTCCGGAAAGTACAGCGGACCGTAAAGTTATATACATACACCAAGCTATAATGCGGTCTTGTTTTGACATAAGAATCAGGAAATGTTTGCAATATATGATCTACAACTGTCTATTTGATGAAGGGTGTTTTTCATTTACACTTAAATGCGCAACGTATTTACGCAGACATACTGCGTACTTGCAACAATAGTTCATTCATTTTTTTTTCATTGTAAGCCGAATAAACTGCTGTACGTTCGTACATGTACAATGAGTACCGGTCGCTGCCTTTACCATGATAGAACGATAATAATTGAAAACTTTAGCCGTTCTGCAGTATTATGTGCCCTAATGCACGATAAGATAAGCTGCGATTACGACTGCAGTACTTTTTCATATCACGAAGGCGCTAATAAACATATCAGAGCCGTGACGAACAAGAAGTTATGATTAGCGAGGTACCGACGGTGCATTTCACGCCGTACAGCTGCCGGTGCTGATGGTGATAAAAATTTTGTTGCTTTAATCTGTACAATACTGCCTACGGTATCTTTTAACGAACTGCCGACCGCTCTGACACACCTGGTCAGAAAGCCGCATAATACGTAATGAGTTTCTGTGTTG
Source organism: Paramacrobiotus richtersi (assembly GCA_034698045.1). Lineage (NCBI taxonomy): Eukaryota > Metazoa > Tardigrada > Eutardigrada > Parachela > Macrobiotidae > Paramacrobiotus > Paramacrobiotus richtersi. The sequence continues at coordinate 4,813 of JAQGAU010001215.1, read as the reverse complement.
TTTCTGTGATGGCGTGTTTTTATGGAATGGGGTCTCGCATTAACTTTCATTCCACCTAAGCTGACCTTGTCGGTGGTAGTCGACAATACATATTCTTTGTTCCGATGTTCAAGCTTTGGATTTACCGTTTCTTCGCGCACTGAAGGTGGAATTGTAATTCCATATTCCGGTATCAATAACTTTGAGCGTCATGGAAAACTCCATTCAACATCGCGAAACAGTCGGAGTAGAAGACTTTGTGCTTCTGGAGAATTATCGCAGTGAAGATGCATTTGTGGATAATCTGAGGAAACGATTTCAAGAGGATTTGATTTACGTGAGTACCACAAATTTCTTTCTGTATACGTATTAATGTCTTTAAGCAGCAATGGCCGAATTCATTACGCAAAAGTCGATTTTCTTGTATTATACAGATTGTAATTGTAGTTTCAACAGTGCATATATTGTTAATTGCAGACATACATTGGGAGCGTTCTAGTCTCCGTGAATCCTTACAAAGAACTACCAATTTACGATGCCAAGCATATGGAGAGATATCGGGGCCAGAACTTTTACGAACTTCCTCCACATCTGTACGCCATTTAAAAATTTGTGTACTTGCGCCAAACATTCGCTTTTGAGTTCAGTCGCTCGAATCCAGACTTTAGGTTTCCTTAGAATTAATATTTTGTCAAATCGTGGTCTTTGAACTGCTCTTGCTTTTCTCTAAACAATGCCGCTGTCTTTGTTACGTATTTTTTTCCGCTGTAACGCGCCACAAGTGTGTGACATGATAAATCAACGCGAGCTGAATAATAATTGTTTGTAAATATGGATAATGCAATATACGGAACCGGACAATATAGCGTCTGTTGTCGTTGCAGATTTGCCGTTGCCGATACAGCATATCGTGCCGTGATTCATGAATACAAAGATGAATGCATTATGATCAGGTAAGCAGACAACAACACGTTTACCGTCCGTATGGCATGCATGCAGCCGTATCTATCAACTTTTGACAATGATGCAATCTAAATACTAGCGGAGAATCCGGAAGCGGTAAAACGGAGGCCACGAAAAAGATTCTGCAATACATTGCGCAGGCCAGCCGACATTCAGGGACTGTAGATGATGTCAAAGATAAACTACTGGCGTGCAACCCGTTATTCGAGGTACCATATGCATAGTGCATAGTCAAAGCATTTAAAAGTAAACGAATACGGTCTATATGGTAGGTAAATCTGAGTGACTTGAATATAATTAACCAAAACTTATTGTAGCAATGTCACGAAGTCATATATATCTCGTGTTTATAACGTCTACTTTGTAAATTAGGAATTTCTTAATCAAAATCAGTATTCGATTGTTAGTATGTATTGTTATTATAACTGTTATTAGTATTCGCATGAATCGAGATCGCATTAACGATAGTGGACGCTAACGTTAACCACCACATTGGCGTTTTATATTTAATAAAAAAAACTAACGGATTAGACAGCTGCGGTAACAGAATGCAGTATACGCTTGTGATTTGTGGTTTCAAGTAACTGTTAGTAAAGTCCATACGGTAAACCTAAACTATTGCAAAAAAGAGCCACGGAATTTCATTTGTAGGCTTTTGGAAATGCTCGTACTACACGCAATGACAACAGCAGTCGCTTCGGAAAGTACATGGACGTCGAAATTGGAGTTGAGGTAACAATGCATAAGTTACGTTCATGGGAAATGTTTTTGGATTATTATTACTTTTATTCGAATTCATGCTTATGTCAATCCATTCTTTATTATAATTATACGGGTTATTAGAAAAATAATCTACGCCACTGATGGTCATGTTGGTTTGTAGAGCTCGCTTTAATTCTTTTACAATTTCCAGCAGACCACTTAATTCAAAAATTTGCTAAGCATTCAGAAATTAAAGTTCATATGCATACAAAAAACCGATCTTTCGAAAACTATTTGATTTAATCAGTGTACCGGGTGTGAGCGAGGGTTTACGAAATAACAATACTATATAACAATGCCGACAAGTTAGATGTGATTATGGTGAATGATGTAGGGTTTTCCTATTGGTGGACATGTACTGGATTACCTACTGGAACGAACTCGCGTTGTATTCCAAGCACCAGGAGAGCGAAATTTTCATATATTTTATCAGCTGCTAAACGGAGCTGATGCTAACCTTTTACGACGGCTCAAGCTTTCTGGCAACTGGAAGGACTACCATTATCTAAATCAGGTAACAATCGCTTGGAAGTACGATTATTAATCCCAGAGTATGTGAGAATTGAACTGTTTGCACCCAGTGCTAGCTGTATATACAGGATCTTTTTATCAATGTTAATGAACTGTTTCAATACAGGGCTGTAAAAATGAATCGACCCATCCGCCTCAGGAAGACGCTCTCAATCGTCGCTGGGTACAGGAATTCCGTGACATTCTGAACGCATTCGAATCCACTCACTTTACCCAGAAGGAAGTTGCGGATCTTTTCACCACAGTGGCCGCGATCCTGCACCTGGGTAATGTGCAGTTTATGGAAGACGGTGACTACGCGGAAATGAAAAGTGCAGAAGAGATCGTGATTGTTTCCGAGGTCAGTGAAGATTGCGATAATGTGCACCCTTTTCCGACACTTACTTAGACAAGAGCAGAATCTGATAGTAATGACATTTGTTCCCATTCAGCTGCTAGGTTGCTCAAGGGATGACCTTATGCAAGCGCTGACGCACCGTGGTGTCCATGCAAAACAAGAGAAGGTACTACCACACGTACTGTACATAGGCTCGTAAATATCGTATAAGTACGTATACAGATGCAATTTTTCTATATTTTTACGGTACTGTAGATTGTAATAACATGGATGTATGGCTTAATTGACGCGACATTACTTTCCTAAAGGTTTTGGCAAAATTTAACCGGGAACAAGCGACAACATCAAGAGATTCCTTAGCCAAAGCGATCTATGCCAAAACGTTCCAGTGGCTGGTCCAGCGCGTCAACAAAGCTTTACAAGCGTCGCGTCAATCAAAATCAGCAGTAATTGGTCTTTTGGATATTTACGGTTTTGAAGTTTTCGAGCGAAACAGTTTTGAACAGGTTTGTTAGCCTATTGTTTGCTAAAAAACCGATACGTTACGTTATCGTCTCTTGTTCTAGTTCTGCATTAACTACTGCAACGAAAAGCTGCAGCAGCTCTTCATTGGTGAGTACAGTACTTCTGTATACATTTCTGTTACAGTAAACAGTTCTATGAATTAATTTGACGGTTTTAATTTTAAGAGTTGACACTGCGTTCGGAGCAAGAAGAATACATTGCGGAGAACATTCCATGGGAACAGGTGGAATATTTTGACAATCAGATTATCTGCGCTCTAATCGAAGCGAAACCGTCGGGAATCATTCCGCTTCTGGACGACGAATGTCTCCGACCCGGCAACGCAACGGATGCCACCTTTCTGGAGAAGCTCCGCGAGAAGCATACAAAACACCCGCATTTGGTTTTAAACCGTGATAAACAGCAGTTTACGATCAAGCATTACGCTGGCAATGTGACATACGATGTCGAAGGATTTCTGGAAAAGAACGGAGAACTGTTGAACCGTGACCTTAAGGAAATCATTGTCAGCTGCCGCAATAACGACATTCTCAACTCCGCCTTTACTAATGAAGAAGCCACAAGCCTGAAGCGCGCGCTGAGTACCGCAACGCAGTTCAAGAACAGCCTGAAACAGTTGACGATCATCCTAAAATCGAAAGATCCCTTCTATATCCGCTGCATTCGACCCAATGACTACAAAGCACCACGAAATCTTAACGATACGATAGTGCGGCATCAAGTGAAGTACCTCGGACTGCTGGAGAATCTACGCGTCCGGCGCGCCGGTTACGCCTATCGACGATCATATGATGCGTTCCTGCGCCGCTACAAGTCTTTATGTCCGGATACCTGGCCGCATTTCAGTGGGCCGTCCAAAGAAGGCGTGGCTATTTTAATGAACCATCTGCAAACACCGGCCAAAGCGTATGCTATGGGCACGACGAAACTCTTTGTGCGATGGCCTCAGACAATTTTCGCCATTGAGGATGCATTTCAAGAGCGGAAGCATGATTTAGTTACGAAAATTATTGCGGTGTGGAGGGGCCAACGCCAGAGACAGCGATACCTTCAGGACCGTGAAAACGTTATTACCGCTCAGAATGCAGTGCGTCGCTTTTTGGCTATTAAGTTACTGGAGAAGCGGCGCACCGCGGCGCATTCGCTCAGGGAATTTATCAAAGGTTTCATTGAACGTCACGGACCCATGACCGATCTCAATCGCAAGTTTTGGCTGCAAACAAGAATGGTGTATTTGAACAAGCTGGCCAAAATGCCCTTACCGGTCACGGTTCTGGATAAATCGTGGCCCCCTTGTCCTCCGTTTCTGAAGGAAACATCGGACTTGTTGCGAAAAATTCATATGAAAAACCGTGTACTGAAGTACGTCAAGAAGTGTAGTCCAGATAAAAAGTTCCTAATGGAGGAGAAGGTCCTTGCCGAAAAACTTTTCAAAGGTTTGTAATAGTGAAGCGTACGTAGATGAAAGAAATGCGATTTCTACCTTAGTGTAAAAGCGGCCAGCGGTCAGCCTATGAACCACCGAGTGGCAGTCACGTAATCTCGTTTTGTTCGTAGGCAAGAAATCGTTGTATTTATCCTCTGTTCCACAATTTTTTATTCCGGTGCGCTTGGGCCCAGAAACAAAAACATTTCTGGGTCAGTTCGAAACTACGATCCGTCAAACCACGGAAAAGACGATCTACGCCACGGACTGCAGCAAATGGGATCGGCACG
>JAQGAU010001214.1:0-20586 GCA_034698045.1 Paramacrobiotus richtersi | reverse complement strand
TACGTTCGGTTACCTGTCGGCGTGTCCAGTAGAGAAACTATGGATAGTTTCTTTGCTGTTGTTTTCTACTCATTTTTTTAACTGTAGCAGTAAAGTGAGTTTCTGTAGGTTGCTTCAAATGTGGCCTTAGCAGGGCTCACGTTGCCAGGCCGATTAACGAATGACTCACAGCTCCCGTTTAAACATCAGAACAAGATACATTTTGCAAAGCCTTTGCGTGTTAAGTCGTTCGGTTCAGATCAGCAGTTTTTGAATGGACTTACTTGCCACACGATGACACCCGCATGTAATACTAATCGATATCTGTATCTCTTTTACTGAGGCCAGTATTTGTCGTGGATTATTGGAAAAAACTCTTTTACTGGAATGGTTAACGTAAATAACATCGAAAATGCACGCCATTTCCAGACTGCCGTTGCCAACTCTGCTCAGTTCACTGTCATTAAATTTTATGCCACCTGGTAAGATCACCACCACTTCCATGTTTGATTCATAGATGGTGCAAAGCTTTCCATTTTCATACACATCAAATTCCAATCGTTCGATACACTTCTATGCCATATTTCGTTAAAAAAAACCTTTCGTTAAATTATATACTAAGCAGGAAAATATCAAGTCTGGCAAAAAGCGTCTGGTTAACGTTTCATTTTACAGTATTTTCAGTTCAAGCAGCATCTTTTATTACTGTGTGTTCTGATACCTGTCTGTAACGAATAGGTGCGGAGCCTGTAAGATGATGGCACCCCACTATCACCGGATTGCAAATGAACTGCCAGCAGATCAGTTTGTTTTTTATCGTGTGGACGTGGATAACAACAAAGACTTAGCCAAACAACACGGAGTAGAAATGTTACCGACCTTTGTGGTGTACAAGGGCGGACAAATGGTCTACAAGCAGAGTGGCACGGTGCACGACAAGCTGCGTCGTTCGCTTGTCGATCTGATGAACAATCGTCGTGTCTCGTTTTCGTAACTTGTTATGTGTATGTAGTCGGACCAGCAGCCCCAGATCCGCTGAAAAAGGTCACCTTTGTGTTTTACGATTTTACCAGTAAAGCGGGACAAACTGTTTAAAACAGCTGCTGCAATCGCTAAAAGATTATTATGTAGCTGTCACCGCCAAGCTGTGAATTGGCGAGCTAAAGCTTCGTGTAAGTTATCCTTGCCGCAGCCTGCGGTATCCATCCTACTGCCTGGGAGACCAGGCACAGTTGACCTTTCTGAATTGACTTGTGAATTGACCAGTCTGTTATCAGTGTTATGTTCACCTTCGTATTAATTATACATATTCGTGCTGAAGACGTACGTCTGTTATGTCACGTCTGAGGATTTCTCGAAACAAACAGAAGTGGTAATTTAACTATTTGAAATACACTAATCCGACAAGGCACTTTTTACGGTAGAATTGTATTCTCGAGCTGACGAAAATCAACAGCTACGTAAAGATCTCTGGCTGCAGTGAACTGAATCTCAAGAATCCATTACACTTCTGTTTTTTTTGGATTCATCTTGGTTGGATGCCCCAAGTTCGTCAAATTCTTGCGCGGTAGCTCCCATTCCATCGCGATATTTCCGTGCTATGGTTTCCTTCAACAGGCTGATGTTGGTATCCTTGCTCTTGAAGAACGCCACTTCCGTTGCCAGGGCATCGATTTCTGCCAACTGCGTCTGAGCCATGGTTTCCCACATTATCAGTTTCGCCTCGTGCTGTCGCATGTCCCCTGCTGTCGCATTTTCAAGAACACCAAGACCTAAAACCCAAGAAGTGCGTTCGTAGGTTGCGACCTTTCAGTTGCAAAAGCATATGTATGTACCGATCTTTTCTGCTCGATTATTGATGCGTTTGGCTAGATGGCCGCGTTCGGTCATTTGCATTGCAATTGTCTTGAGGTACTCTGTTGTTTCGGCACGAGTGGCAACCAGCTGCTTCCATATGGAATCGGCTTTTTTGTGCATCATTGCAACGGCTGCGTCTTGTCGACTTTGATTCGCACCCATTTGAGCCTGTACAAGACAAACAAAAGCACAAATTATAAACTTTGCGCTCACAATTACCTCTGATTTATAAGAATTCAATTTATTTAAGAATCTATTAAAAAGTAATTCTTACGTTATTAGGTTTTCAGTAAGAATACAGTGATTACTTACCAGGAAACATTATTACCAGTAGCTTACTTTGAGATCCTTTACTTGAGGATCGTTCCGCACGATATCGGCCTGATCTAAATCTATTATTTCACCATACTTTTCAATCATCAGGGAGCGGCACGACGTTTTCAGCTCCTCTATTCGCTGGGCAAACAAAATCTGCTCACGCTCCAGCTTGGCATACTCTTCCCGCAACTGCTCCAATAAACATTCATCGCTGGCAGTTTCCTTTCTAATTTGTTCGATGGACGTCGATAACGAATCAACATTCCTTTCATCGAACACTAAAGCCTGGAAAAGTTCACTTCTATCCATCTGCTCCCCACAAAACTGGACTCGATCCAGGCGAATCGCAACCGGATATGGCAAATCCTTCCAACTGTTGAACTTCTCCAACCGGAGCGTGTATAGTGCCGCGCTGACTTCGGACAGAAAGAACTCGATAAACTCCAGTTCTTCTCGGGCTTCAAATGAAATCTCCATGATTTCTCGATTACGATCAATCTCATCATCAATATCTCTTCGCACACGCTGGTGTTGTCGATTCAGATTGTGCATTGCCTGGAATACCTTCTTGTCCAGGTCGCGTGGACACGTGAAAATGTCCTCAGGATTGAAATCAAGTAGACTAGATTTCGATCTGGCGGTGGTACTGTGCCGGCTAGCTCGAAGGGCACGTTTGGCCCACCGGGCTTGCAAAGATGATCGGGCCAGTGATGAGCGTCTTCTTCCCATTACATCAAGCGAGCTGATGCTGCATTCAGCCTCTGGGATGGCATCACTGAGTTCATCAATACGATAAATGCACGCGAGACCTCCATCGTCCCCGATAGTCACCCTCGTGGACATGGTGTGACCTTTGATGTTGTGATTAAAAATGTTTGCTAAGAATCCCCGAAAGCGGCGCTGATTCATAACATTCCGTAACTGAGTGTTGAATTCCTGTTTGATGCGATCTTCGCGATCTCGGTACACTCTGAGTTTGTGCTGCAGATTGTTGAGATCGGGCTCTAGCATGCGAAGGCGTCTCTCGTTAGAGGACTTGCGATCACGCAGCTTGGCTTCCTCGCGGCTTAATTGGGTTTCTCTGTCTTCGTATTTGTCGAGGATTTCAAACTCCCATTGATAAATCAACGCGTGGAGTTCGGCCCGTTTCAGCTCAATGTCGAGGCAAAACTTGTCATGTCTTAGAAGATTGAGTTTACCGTCAAAGAAGACCTAAAGGGAATATAAAGCATACAAAGATTATCATAAATACGTAATAATCAGGTGCAACTGTGCAGTTATTCACACAATAACACTGATGTCTAGAATCTTACCTTCACAGTTTTTGCTGCTTCGATGATCTTCTCTTGTTGGTACATCAAAAGCGACATTTGCTTCGCTTGCTCCTTCTTCTCTTCCTCTGACATTTCATACTCCAAATTATCCCAAACACTCTCTTCCTGGATTTCAGCCGTCTCCGCTTGCATTGACAATCGAATTTGCCTGGTAGTAAAAGACTGCAAACGTGCAAATCTGGGCTTGCCAGCTGCGCTGAACTCCATATTCTCCTTTTCGATATCCGCCTTTTCGCCCGCTTCTTTCTGCTTCTTCCGTTGCTCGGCTTCTTGCCTTTGCTGGTAGATTTCCAAGCATTCCTCCTGACTGGGACGAAGTGACTTCTGGGAAAATTCATCTGCATCCAGTTCGGGAATCATTCCAAATGATTTTCGTTTTTCACCAGGCAAGTTTCTTTGCAGTTTCTCTAACGAGGCATCGTATTCCTTCATGCGCAGAATGCAGTTTTGCTTTTCTTCTCGCAGCTGCACCAATCGATTGTTGAACTTGGTCTTATGACCATGGATTCCTTTTTTCAGGGTCAGCAGCCTCAGTTTTATTTCGGACGCGCAAAGGTACTTTGCCATGAATTCTATGGCATGCGCCTCGTTATCCTTAATCTTATATTCCTGTCCCGAGATTCGCGATCGTTCTTCTTCGATGAACATTGCATTTTCTTCAGCAACGTTCGGCTTTCTATTCAACAGCGCACGCCACTGCTGTCGTCGTCGTTTAGCTCGATCGATGTACTCTTCGAACTTTAGTCTTTCCAGTGTCTTCTGTTCGGCTTCTACTGAATCATGTTTAGTACCCGTCAGTTCAAATGAAGTTAAGGATTCCAAATAGAAATTGTCTCTTAAGCGACATGCCACCGGGTGGATCGTACAATCCAAATTGGCTTTCATCTCGTCGATTCGTCTTTCAAGTTCTTTGATTTCTTCGGCAATGTGTGGATCCAGCTTCTGCACCCAATATGTTGGCACTTCGACCTTTCCATCGAAACTGACCACTTTAATTTCTGGCGCCGCTTCCAAATCACCGCGGAAATAATTCAACAATCTGTCAATCACTATTCGTCCCTTAACCCTCTCCACAATGTCTTGATTTTGTGCATCCCGCAGTCGCCGATGAAAATTATTCTCCACCGCAGCATACACATCGGGATGGACAATAAATTCAGCTTCCGAAATCTGCATCTCTTTCGATAAGGTTGCATTCTCCGCGATAACTGCTTGGACTTCACTTCGTAATTTCTCCAGTTCATCAGACACCGCTTCCTTATTCCGCTCCGCTTCGATTCGTAAACGTTGATCGGCTTTCATAAACTTCGCAAGCTCTCGTTCTTCCTTATCCGTTAATTTTGTATTACGAAATGTGTTCAGTACATCGCGAAAGAACCTCCGATCTACTAGTGCGGTATGCGTGTCGGGGACTTTCAACCGAAAATTGATGATGTTTCCATCAACTCCCGCCGTGTACAGTTCTGTATAATCAGCCGCTGCACACATACTAGTTATCAATCCAACATGTACTTTAAACCCCCAGGTCGAAATTCGCGTTTCAATCACGTAGCGTTCTTGCAGCAGGAAGATCTGTACTTGACCATCCGTTGTTGTGACAAGCATCAGCTGCCCGTGATCAAGGAAACTGGCCGAGTTGATCGTGATATCCAGAACCCTGTCGACTTTTACCGCTTGAACTGGTTCGGCTTGAATGTCTTTTTCAAAAACACAGCAGTACAGATATCCAGCATCGAAGTCGTTCGTGGATATCCAGAACTTTTCCGCATCCAGTGCGTCATACATTGTCCAGACAATTTTACTCGGGTTTGTCGGGGCATCGGCTTCTGTCGACTGCAAGCGGGACTTGATGCTCTTTAGCTCGAAGACTTTAGGATTTAAAACGGTGACAGAAACTAGAATTTTCTGGTATGTATTAGCGTCAGGTTCCACGTTTTCGTTATCGGTGATCGCTTTAAGCGTCTCTTCTTGTTGAGTGTCCGGCAGTCCTATTTCCAATACTTGTCCTCCAGCGGTCGAAACCAAACACCGCATTTGATAGTGACTGTTAAGTATTTTCCAGCAGAAATACAGAGGGAGATCTATTCGATATAATGCCAACGGAAAATAGCTCAAAGTACTGGACTCCAGTTGGATCAACAATAACGTGGAATCTTGCGTGGAAATAACAGCAACGATACCGTTCTCCTCGTTGACTGCCATCTTTGTAACTTCATTCCGCTGCATGTTTTGTGCAAACGCCGTTTCTAGCAACGGTGCCCTTTTAGGAAGGAAGAAATCGATGTCGTTACTCTCGATATTCCACGTGTCAGTTAATGCCAACAATTTGATCGTTCCATCGGCATATCCGGCCAAAAGGGCATTATGGTCCTGTGTAAGTTTTGGATTGATCCAGCAAGCAGCGGTAGCGGCCAGTTTGTCTCCGCGGAGATGCGCCAAACAGACCTTCTTATCGTTGTTATAAACGCGGATATTTCCATCCTCATCGCCCGTTGCGAAGTAATGATTACTGAAGTCTGATGTAACGGTGCGTACTGGTGCGCTTGGAATGTACAGGACTTCTTCGGGAACGGAAGGTGGGCTTTCGGTCTGAAAGTTTAGTTTCCAAAGGTAACCGCGATCGTCAAGTACCAGCCTACAATATGGCGAAATTCTTATCGATTTTTCTTTTTGCAGTGGAAAGATGTGCCAGCTCGTACGGATTTTACTGGCCTACCAGCAATTCTCGTTGTGCTCTGCACCTTGCTCCCCAGGGAAATGCACCATGTGAACGGGGACGTTATTCTCGCCTAGTTTACATTCCTGCATGATGTCCAAAAATACGCCATCCTTATCTGATGGTCCTTCTAACTGGTCCCAACTCCACAGCCTAAGCAGAAGAATTTCTTGATTCATAAAAATTCTGCACAAGGTTACGGAGAAAACAAATCTTGATCCTGAAAGTTTGGCAAACTGGGCCCTAACTTAGTTATGCAATCAGCGAACTTGGATTAAAGATCTACACATTCTTTTCGGCTATGAGTCCCAGCAGATGCAGTTACGAAAAAGACGGAGCATTTACATAAGAACGTGAATGGTACAAGAATATGTAACCAGCAAAACGTACTTTACAAAACCATCCGTACCCAAAGTTATCAGGTTGCGTCCATGAGTGAACATATTCGTTATACTGCCTTCGTGCAGTTTTTCCTCGTCAGACCGCAACACTTCACAAAGCACTTCTCCTTCCATCCATTTGTACACAGTTCCATCCGACGCAGCTGTTATCACGCTCTTTAGGGTTAATACTACAAAACACTCTATGGTCGCAGTTGCACGACTTCCATACTTTCCGGATGTGCAGTGAATCTCCCATCCACTGTCTGTACTGTGATAATACCAAAACCTGGAAGAAAAGGATTCATGCAGAAGTTGTTACATCATACAGAGTTTGTGCATTTCCGGGCGAAGCAGTCACAGTTTGCTAATCAGCGTAATTACTTAATGTGGTCAATCCCAGCAGATGTGATAACGCCGGTATGAAAACTGGAGAACCTGTAACAAAACAAAAAGCAATAACGAATAGCACAATGCATTCATTTTAGCACTTACTTTGCTCGGATAATGGGATAGTTTGTTGACGCTTTAGAACGTACTAAAGCAGTTTCATTCTCCCAGTCCCAAACCGCCAACATATATGACGGTGACGGACTGACGGTCAGAATATGGCTTCCTTCGCGACTAAGGGGGATGTCATTAATTAAAACACAGCTTCGGCTAAAGGGATTCGAAAGCTCCTACTTGAAATGAACCGCAACAATGTCCTTATCTCCGTCACACCGCAGTCGACTGACCAACCGTAGCGATGGGTACTCGAACACATTCACCGTTGCCACTGGGCCTTGTTCAGCTGTTGCAATAAACGCTTTCAGGGGGTGGACCTAGCCGAAAGAACTGTGTCACTTCGTACTCGGAATCTGCGTTAAGCCGCTTCATTACCGTTATATGTCGAATAACATTCCCAGCACTTGGCTGAAGGAAGTACTGCACTTTTGCGTACAGATCGTAGATAACTCCAACCCCACCCGCAACGAACCCGATTGTGGTGTCGGAAATGACATGCAAGTTATCCTTCCGTTTGACATCCAGGCCGTAGCAGTAACTGCAAGGATAGCGGACTTGCAAATGAGTCACGGTATGCAGAGGGCGTCACATCTCACACCATGTCCAGCACGGGATCTTTCACCGGCCATTCCTCGTCGTACACAGGCACGTTCAAAACCGCATCCTTGGCGTACTCATCGCGAAATGTTGGGATATTTTCTCTGTCTTGCCCACGCGAAGTAACCCGCGCAGTGGACTGCACAATTGAGGGATCGACTTTCAAGGATGCCTGACATAAGTGACGATATCAAAAAATGAATAACGATCATGATGATTACTGGTGCCATGCCCGCTTTCAGGGCAGACATCTGAATCTGTCTTAATTATTAATTACAACCTCAGCTACACTGTACACAAGCAGGAGACACGTTTAAGGTGGCGCGAGAAATAACCTTTAAACGAATGTTTCGCCAAATATTCTGATAAGAATGACAGTGACACTAATCCGGAGGAATTGCGACGTCCTCGAGGATGAAGCATTACCGAAGGCAGTGACTGCCATAACAAACCTGTTTCTGAATTTGCTGACTATCTAAATCTCCTGGAAAAGTCCACATATTTGGAGAAAAACGCGTTACACAGTTACAAAGTGCAGCTGGGTTGGCTCCGAGGTAGCAAACACTGCATCAACTTTGGGCTGCTGTCATAAGGAAAATTTTTATCGCCACATGATAATAAAATTATTAAGAATTTAAGTAATCTTTGCCATGACTATCCAGGTGCAATACTGGGTAACCCAGTCGAAGCTGGGCTTTTCGCTTTATCACCAACTGCGAAACGCTTTTATATCTATCCATGGATGCAGGCGAAGCGCTCTGCCATCTCCACGTCAAGTTCGACTTTGTTTCTATGGAAATATACCAAAGCGAGAGCGCCATGCAACCTCGCCGAAAATGCATACCGCTCGTAGACTGCCGTGAGTGTGTCACAAGGTAAACAGAAAGCACCTGCTTTCTTATAATGCAAGTTATGCAACTTACAAAATGCGAGTTCAGTGTTGTGACTTTAGGCTCAGTTTTGCCATAATACTATCGTTGGGATACGCTGTTTATGCTACAAATTACACTTTCTTCGTGATTTCCACAAGTACATTCCTTGCAGCTTGTAACGATCTAAGGCAGTACTATACCAGTGCCAAAGTGAAATATGGCGAAATCGTCAATATTACTTGTTTATCGTACGAAATCGCAGATCAGCTGAAGCTCGCCAATACCACTAATGCTTCCACTATTGCATTGAAAACAAGTACCGGAGTCAACTTGACAGCGGCTGAAGTGGAAAATGCTGTGCTGTTTCTTATGCGAACGCCACTAGTTCCAAAGGAAGAAACTGATCTACAGCAATATTTTCGCCAGTTCCCAGTAATCGTAAACTGCATTCTAATTGGATACAACATTCCAGAACTACAAGCAAAAGGGGAGGTGTTTCGCTTGACCCAGTCTAATTTGGTTGGAATATTTAATGGAACGATCAAGTTCTGGAATGATACTCGGTTACTAGTAAACAACTCGGCTCTACGGGCTCCAAACGGAAGTTCCATCTTGCCTGGGAAACCTATACAACTGGGGTTTCGACTGGATCGCTACTTGTCTCAATGGGTTTTGACGAAAACGTTAACAGTTATGGATGCCAACTGGGCCAAAAAATATGGGAATATACAGGATGGTACAGTGTTCTCCACTACTGTTAAAAGTGCGAAGACCTGGTTGACGAACAAAATGCTGGGGATCAGCTTGTACGGTTGGCTTAGGGATACCCCATATTCGTTGGTTATTGCGCCACAAGAGGACGTGGAGAAATATGGATTTGATGTGGTTAGAGTCCAGAATAAAGAGGGCAAATTCACGAAATGCACCGAACTCGCAGTAAGACGCCTAATTGAATGACTTAGCCTGAATGAACACTAAAGTAAATGTTATGGTCAGATTGCTTTAGCTTAGATACGTATTGGAAACGTCTGGTTTATTAACGTTTGAAGTGACCGAGAACCGTAATCATTTTTTATCATTAAACTTGCAGATCAATTCCGGAATCGATGCTGCAGGAAACTCTTCCACCATCCGGACACGTAATGCATCTGTGGAGAATCTCAGCGGCCAGTCAACGTATCCTCTGCTAGGATTTTCGTATATCGGATTATCGCTTAACAAACTAGGTCAGCGAGATCAGTTGTATGATTGCACCGTGTTATCCGGATCACTGCGGTTTTTAAACTGGTTCCTGGATGTCGCCAATACGGAATCCCAACAGATTCTCTCCAGCAATTATTACATTCGCTCGCCTGCTGACTGGTACCCCGATTTATGGAGCTTACAGCAAAACATGCGTTGTGGCGATCGGAAGCAATTGGTACAGCGGTACATAGACTCCATTCAATCGATGGAAGATTCGTATGAACTGACGCGTTCGTCGACATTTTGGACGTACCTCCTGTGCGGGTTATTGGCAGGACTTGCCGTAGCGGTTTATGTCGGAAAGCAGATCTACGTGTATCTGAATCGCTTACGGAGGGAAAACATGGAACAGTACGCCATTAGCAGCAAGCTCATCCGCATTACGCCGTCGATTTATTCTCCGATGGATCGCTTCAAAGGCGTTGTTGCGTCACGCAAAGTCGTCGATCGGTATAAGTCATAGCAAGTAATTGCTGCATTATTGGAATGGTTTCAGTTTATTGGTTTTGCAGTTATATACCGACTGCGTCGCTGCAGTGTTTAGCAACGGGTACTTGGGGAGAGTATGAGGTTTTCCTTCGGCCCTGTAGTCTGATGTTACACAGGCTGAACCATCGAACCCGAATGCGGATGCTGCAGCTGATGGAGATTTCCAGCCACAAGAATGTTGTCGACTTTTACGGGATGACCGAAGTGCCTGGCGGCCGATGCTTGGTGTGCAACTTTTGTGAGCTGACAATCCTAAAGTAAAGGTCACGACCAGAAAAGCATTCAGGATTTCGGTTCGAAGTTAATTTGTCATACATCTAACTTTCGCATAAACATAACTATACTTATATAACTTCCATAACAATTTTTTCCATTCTGGAATTTAAAAAATGGATTTCACTTTAGATCCAAAGAAAACCTATTGTACTATACTTAATCGTGCTTCATGCAGCGTATTGTTTGTAGGCCCGTTTGGTGACTTGCGTACCTTGGTGATATCCAAAAAGCACATCTTCAGCATGAATACCAAGTTCTCTTTGAGTGGAGACATTGCTGAAGGTATGGAATTCCTCCATGGATGCGGCATTGTGCATGGGAATTTGCGAAGCTGCGCCGTGTACATCGAAGCCAACTGGACAGCTAGGATCTCTGACTTGTAAGACTTGGTGCTCCCTTGTTTTCCGCCTTTGTTTATTTTCTGTTATACATCGTTAATAGTGAGTACGATACGCTTCATCAAGTCCAAGGCTCCTTTCATCCCACCGTGGCCCAGCTGAAACAAAAACTGAACCTGTACCAACAGACGTCTCTGTATCCGTGGCTGTACTGGACTGCACCGGAGATCTTAAGACAAGGAATAACGGGAAGAGAAATACCGCCTGAGAAAAGCGCTGACATTTACAGGTGACGCTCTAGTTCTTATTACATTCAGTCAAAGGGTTTTGCGCATGTTCTGCAGATAAAGTAGTAGAGACAGCGTGGACATTTACAATTCATTGGTGGAGTTAAGTAGTAGACGGAGTGCTGATGATTCTCCTTGATAGTTTCGGTATCGTCTGCTCGGAGATTTTTGCCATGGAACCCGCTTACCAAAAGTACCAAGAGCTGCCATACAAACTAACACCCGCACAAATCCTCAACGGCATCCTGTCTGCCGATATGCGTCCCAGGGAAGACTGGAAAACCACTGCAACGCCCCGGTGTGTTCTCCGCGTCATGGAACACTGCTGGCAGGAGAACGCATTTCGCCGACCATCTTTCTCTACTCTCAGGAAGTTATTCCGATCCGTGCGATCCCTGCGTAGACATGTGGCGGACAAGATCATGATAGCGGCTGAGAAAACCGCAGAAGCTGTTAAAAGTCGGTGTGATACGGCCAGCGATCGATTGAATCGTTTCGACCAGGAATTCCACAAATACTCTAAAATACTTGTGCCACCAGCCTACTGGCGGTCCATCTATAAGCAAAAGCTGTACATGTCCATGACACGACACAAACTCGGAATTGTGTTCTACTGCAATTTGGTTGGTTATGGGAACCTCGTTGATCCAAAGACCACTGGGAGGGCCTTTGAATGTATCAATTTGCTACATGAAGGATTCCAGCATCTGATTGACAAAGGTATAGTTTCTCGACTGTCTAAAAATCGCTACGATGAAAATACAACGCTTATCAGCCATTTTTCAGGTGGCCGTGTTTACCGTGTATATCGTAATGGAACTGGATTCGTTGCACTGGGCAACGTACCGTATGGTGTCAAAGAAGACCCTATCGATTCCATTGCACATCTAGCATTCGATTTCCTAACATGGGCTTGGCGAGTTAAGCTGCCTGGACATCTAATGGATGGTTTCCAGCTGCAGATTGGAATCCATAGCGGACCCGTAAGTGACAATTAGCAGCGCATGGCTATGGCCACTCAAGTTCGATCTCTGGTTTCAGCTGACTGCTGGCACCTTGAAGCACAGTACTAACCAGTTCATTCCACTTGGGCCAGTTCAGAAAGAAGCCTGGGATATCGTACGCTCGTCAGCACCCTGTCGCATCTTGATCAGCGAGGATTTTCATCAAAACCTTCGACAACTAGCGCAAATCTTCATCAAGTATCGTATTGTTCCAAATAACGGCAAAGTATTCGGCTATGGAAAAAAGACCTACTGGTTGGTTGGCATGAACTATTATCGAGGACAAAGCCTATTAGACGATATTTTCCTTCTCGACCCTGACAACCTCGAAGCTGTAGCGAAATTAGCGGCAAGAAAGGAGATTAAAGAGAAAGAAAAGAAGGGTATTTTGAGAAATGAAC
This sequence comes from Paramacrobiotus richtersi, assembly GCA_034698045.1. Lineage (NCBI taxonomy): Eukaryota > Metazoa > Tardigrada > Eutardigrada > Parachela > Macrobiotidae > Paramacrobiotus > Paramacrobiotus richtersi. Next base: position 7,986 of record JAQGAU010001214.1, on the reverse strand, counting down.
TGGTGAAAGTTGTCTCGGCATTGCCATTCGATTATCAAGCTTTAACTGCCGGTGGAACCCAGTACGTCGTGGACATGAAGGAAAAGGAGAAGCGCCGCTCACAGGCTTATGACAGAAAATCCTTTGTGCATCATGCTGGTCCACTCCTTCTTCCCTCTTTCCAGTTTGACCTCGAGAGGAAATCATATCTGGATGAAAAGCCTTCGGAAGACCTAATTTTTCCAGTTGTCACTTCGGGTACACACGCGCGGTATGTGGCCGGGCCTAAGAAAGCCCTGTCCATGAAAGATTTGGAGCATTCTAACGGACGACACTCACCAGAGACCGAGAAAGCTCTCAAGCGCTTACGCGCAATCAAAAAGAAGGAGCTGACCGATATGGAACATAAACGGCACGACGAGGCGACACGCACGCATTTGCATCACGAACTGGTTGAAGCGGGCGGTCCGGACGAACCTGTAGCCGAGGATGCATCGAAAGCCGAGCTTCAGGAACCGATTAAGGAGGAGGAAAAAACTGATCACCGAAGGAGGTATTCCGATTTGAAGAGGTCGAAAGAGAGGAATCGGTATTATTATGACGAAGAAGACGAGGGAGAAAATTCACAAGATCTTGTGCACTATGACAGTCACGGTACGGATACATGCACGCGCCGTAGATGTCCAAAAGTGCTCGTTATCGTATTGGTTAAAATTAATATTGTTTGTTCGCACAGCATACCAGCAGTCTCATGAGTATTATGACGAATACTATGATCACGGACAGTACTTTGATCCGGAAACATTGTCTGAGAACCTTCACTTCATAAGAGAAAGCGAAATCCTTTCCGGCAAGTGTCCTGTGGCGGTTCGTAAACTATGCGTTTACAATTGAGTTATTTGTAGATCGAATACATCAAAGCCTAGCGGATATTGAATATGAGGGAAACGCCGCTATGCAACCTCCCCGAGCCCATGACCTTTCGCAACTGGAGACTTCCATACTCATCGATGATGAGAATCAGATCTACGATACGATAATAGATGTGGTTTCCGGGGAGAGTGTCAAAAGAAAGAAGAAAAAGAAATCGAAAAAACGCCATAAGCATAAAGCAACCGCAGAGGAAGCGGTGCACGGTGTGTAGGGGTGCAAAAGCGTGGGAAAATTTTAACAAACATTGCAAATGGGTGCATCTCATTAGATTTTGGTATTGAATGTGTTATTTTATCGTTCGGTTCTGGTGTATCTTTCAGACATAGCAGAATGGCCCGATCACTGGCACATAAATCCATTCAACATTGTCAGCGTACTCGGTGTGTACCAGCCCCAGGATATGGTAGGAATAGTACGAACAGAAAGTATTGCAGTTGTCGCCTCTCGCCTGAAACAACCATTATTGCGCTAGGTAGCGTTAGGAAACGATGTGAGACAGACTTCATTCAAAAGGAAACAGCTCGTAACAGTACGGCAGTTTCTTGAAGTTCACTGGCTGTCCTTTCTGCTCCCAGTATATTTGTGCATCTTTCGCTCGCGGTATTTTGTGATGTGTGCCCATATTCGCTATATAATAGGGGTTTATTGTCTGTCGGCACGGGTCAAAGTCCCATCAAGGCGTAGGACATACGTAATCGAACCGTAAAAAAATTAACTGAAGCAAGCAAACAAACAGCACACTAAAACGGGTGGAGAGAGAGAGCAGATCAAATCAGAATGATGAATGCCGTGAACAAGAAAACACAGACAAACAGAGACTAATTGGGGCTATGTAATAAGAAGAAAGAAAGCGAAGGTCATCCAAACTGCCAGAACAGGTGTTTTTTGGCCCATGAAAGATTACGCCATTGCACAGTATCCAACGAGCTGCAAAACGATCCCAACGAGCGATAGGCCTCCAATGGGAGGTCTAGTTCGTTCCAAAGACTCGTAATGCATTCCAAATACGATCCATGAACGCCTGTGACTGTAATGCCGCATATAGTAGTTGGCGCCGGAGTGATAGGATATCACTGCAGAGAAATTACGCGTGTTCTGCTTCAGCAGGTTGTGTTTGGTTACTTCCTCCACTTCAATGCCAGCACACACATAATGATACATTGCTAAGGATTGCTATGACCACATAAACCATGACAGAGGTGGATTACCAAGTACGAAGTACCGTGTTTTCACCGTACTACGCAAACACTATCACTGGGCCTAGCAAGTTTCATACGATGTCTATTACGGTTTTCAGGAAGCGCAGGGTACAATAAATACCAAGGACGATTTCCATCCGTTTCCGACAAGTTAACTCCGGAGGCGGCGAACGCCCTGAAAGCGCTACATTCAAATTGAACAGCATTAACGATTTGTTACCAAAGTCCAACGTGTGAAACAGTGGTGGTGGCGAAAAGGGTACAGCGGTTCTGCAACAGGGTCCGCACAATCCTGACCGTCTGGTGCTATACTTTATGCACGCATTCGAGGTCCGATAAACAAGTTTGGTCCGCAAACCTCAAACAAGCTTCCCACGGAAAAAAGACTGGTCTGTGTTCAGTATTTCTATCATGTAAAATAATTCGATGATTGCTCACAAATATGAATTCAAAAAACGCGCAACTGGCGAAAATGCAATGTACTGTAAGCGGATTAGTGTAAGGTCACTAAGGTGACATTACACATTCAAGGATTCTATGAATGAGGTCATCTCTTCGGGAACTTTTCTGACAGGTTGGTTGGTTGGTTGCTATGTATTGTTTTTCTGACAGGGCACTAGTACTGTACTGTGCACGCTCGGGAACTGGAGAGTGGAGGCCCGAGTCTTACAGCTGCTGTAACCTTTTTTTCTTACTACTAAGTTTCTACTGTTCGGAGTTGCGTGTGCGGTTTCATATATCTTCGCGTATTTCTGACCCAGGAGTATACATTATACAAGGAAAGTTTCTTTTACAACTTAAGATACCGTCTTCGAATCGACTTGCCAAAACGACTGCCACAAGAAAACATACACCTGACGTTGAAATTTTCGACCAAGATTTGATATGGACCCGCGAACGTTCCTGATATGTCTTGTCGTGGTGGTTGAAAAGGTCACAGGAGACGAGAGCAATTCAATACGTGCTCCCTATGGACAAGCGGATGGTACGGTGCAGAAAATAACGTTGCCTGTTCGACGGTCACGTATACGATAGAATCGCTGTACAGTACTGTTTGCAAAACATAAAAAAATTCGTTCATGTAAACCAGTTTGCCTGATTCCAAGCTCTATGCTAAAAAGTGTTGTACCAGGTGGCCCGCTTCTGTTTTCCCTGCTTTGCGTGTCCCATATCTCGTTAACCGATTACCACGATTTTGTTCGGTTTTCAAAGACCAGAAATAACCATCGCAGATCGACTATGCAGCATGATGTGTAAGCTGAATGCTTAAATTCAGTCCCAGGCATCTGTAAAAAGTTCTGTGCCAAAATCACATAGTTATTCGGCGTCACTGGGACGGCAACAAAAATCTACTTCAGAGTCTTTCGCGGAAAGTGTGACTGTAGTGCGCCGCGCACTACAGTCGCTTCTCACCGAGCCGGGTTATTGCTTTATCGAGAATCTGGTGTCAGCAAGTTTTACCGGCGCTTTCATATCCACCGTCCCAGGGGGCCACCCCCAGGGGGGAGTCTGTGGTATTAAAATCCTACTATTATAGCCTCTGAGTGAGCGTATGCTGGAGCCTGGCGCATTGCCGTTCTCTACTGGTGTGTTCTCTACACGTCGCTACCGCTATATGGTACTGACGTAGTCACATAAGCCGATGGAGAACGGTTATGGTTGGTGACTGCTGCCTGCTGTAATAGTAGAAAGGCATTCTTCCTTTCGCGGAAGAGCACAGTTTTAGTTTGGTTTTGTGAGGGCCGACGCGTTATCAAACTCCCATCCGTTTTAACGAAGAAACCGCTCCGTGGAAACAGAGCGCAACCAACTTTCGCTGAGCGTTTTGGTACAACGTGGTTTTGGAACAAACTCTTTCAGTACCAGTAGATAAAAAGCATAGTCTACTCTGCTTTCATAAAATGGGTTACCTGCGTCTGTGCGGTATCGTTGATACCAACAGCTGCAAGTTAAAGAAGTGCACTTATTTTTTATTCGAAAAAGTTTATGCATATGCGAAAAATCAAAGGGTTATAGTACGTACACTGGGAGGGAAGCGACTTGGTTATGGGAGTTTCCAATTAAATTACGCTTGCCATACAGGATGGCCATGTAATGTTATCTAATAAGTAATGTACAAGATTCTGCTGAATCTGATTATTGTTTTACGCGCACGAGTGGGGAGACGTATGACTGGTACGTTCGGTGTGTTTTGTAAGATCCGCGAATGGTAGTATTTAAACCGCCTGAACCGCAAGCGGATTGTTCAGTTGTCACTGTCAAAGAATTCTCTTACAGTAGGCGGACATTCCCTGTCAAAGCAAAAGAGCAGTGCCATATCGGCAGGCTACGTACCTGATCCACAGCCAGGAAGAAACACATCAGAACCTACGGTGTCCTCCAGTGGCGGCATCGATGGAAATTCTGTATTTAATCGACTTCGGTTTATGGCGGACGAGTTTCGGTTTTTGTGGAATGACACGGTGGCCGGTTTGAGGGGTTTGGCAGATAACGGGAGCTCAATTATCACCAGGGTTGAAAAGCTGGAATCCACGGCTGATGTTTCCAAACGTTTTCCTTATAGATGTCCCCAACGACGACTCCCCAGTAGCGTTCCGGGTAAAGCTAATCGTTGCACTGATAATTAATTCATTTCGCAACAGCCAAAATAGTTTCGACACAGTGAAATTCCACCAATCAAATAAAATATTATCCCTGTTCGCTCGTTAAGGAACAGTACCGTAGCTAAAATCAAATTGACATGACGCCGCAAAACCCACACGTCCGTAAACGATGAAATAAAAAACAAGTAAATCTGCTTGCTCCTGTCCTTAAAAACAACCTCTTACCAATTTCCTTGTCCCACACAACTGCAGACCCACACCGCACTCTCTAGGATGACCCCCGAGCTAGCAAAACAAAAACATACCGATCCAGAATCGTGCGATAGCAATTTCCACTAGTGTGCGTTTCATGCCAGTTTTAAATTTGAGGTTAGGTCACATGTTATTGGCGGCAGTTTTCTATTGTTTGCGCAAGATACATACCGTGGCAAAATCCCGCACAGTTAGTTAAGTCTACCTGAATCATTTATCTTGTTGAATTCTACAGGTACAAAACCTCCAGAAACTAATTTTGGTTGGACTTATCGCACCGTGCCGTTGTAGCTGTTTTTTTTTTAAGTTACTCAGCCTCGTTCGCGACATTTTTTCGTTCAGGAAAAACCTCGAACTTCTTTTAATGGTTTTACGTAGCTCGCTCGAATACCTATGCTCCGGTCATAGTGCACTTCTGCAACCTGATAACGTGGTGATATTAGTACAGCCGCACGATTTCACTGGGTGTGGATTAGGTTGTGGTCTAAAGACGTTAGTCGCACATGTGCGACCGGCAAAACCGTCCGGACGGCAAAACCATCCGGCGGACACTTTAGCCTTTGAACCGGCAAACTCGTCCGGTGTGCAAAAATCTAGTCTGGCGTAAATTTTGCCCACCAAAAACTTTTCTGCCCGAGGTTTCGCGTGTACCATTAACACCAGCCTAAAAGTCATTCTGACGCCCTTGCCGGATGCATTATATGAGCGATTTCATCCGGTTCATAACTGCGATTTCATAACTGCTGCCTGCATCACTACCTGTGGCCTTAACCTGGAGTCTTTGAAGTGATCTGCGAAAAATTCGTTGCTTGAAACCGAAAAGATACGAATCGATTTTGGAACTCTTGAGATTGTTAGACACATTGACAAAAGACCTGCGACTTTAGTACTAGCATTTCAGCGGAATTCATTATCGGAATACATGTACATAACGAGCTAACGGCTACAGTAAAATTTTAGCAGCATCACCAATAGAAACACTGCAAGTCTGGAACACGTTTGGTACTATGGAGTAGTTTATACTGTTGTCTATCGTAATTATGTTTGTCCCTCTTCTTTAGTGGGAGTGATGAAAGCCAACAGTTTTCTGTACGCAGAAGAGCAGTTTTGCTCAACAGATGGACAGTCCTGCTTATTTTTGCGGCACGATGGCAATCTGATACTGTATAGCACGCCAACAAATAAAATCCTGTGGACTTCTGGAACAACGCGTGGTCATTGCAGTGCTTATCTAAAAGTCTGGGATGATGGGATGATGAGTTTATTTGCTTCACCACCAGGACCTGTTCCAGCTGATGAAAAGGAGGTGGATTTGCATCTATGGTCTGTCCCAGGTACTGCGCATCAGTTAGAATTGGCAAGAAAAGTAAACCTTTTTATTGGAAAAGTTTGACTAATGTGCCGCAGCGGAGATCAGCTACACAGTGCGCTTTGCTTTGAGAACAAATCTGCCGCTCGTTAGTGTGCAGAATTAACTGGTAACTGCAGAACCCAGCTACCCATACTAGACAAAGATTGTCCCTTTTAAAACTGCAGCTGCCGTATGCCGCAAACAATCAAACAAAGATGTTGCCGGACAGGATCTTGGTTCCCATTCTCCACGGCAGGAGTCCGAATGTTGTCTTATTTGTACGTACTTCCCCGACTGCAGAGCATGGGCTTGGACACAAAAAGGTCAGGGACCATCTTGCTGGTTAAAAAGCGGATACGGTTCTATCATTGATGCACCTGGCGTCACACTTGGAATACGAGACGTAGCCCCTGCTGGTAAGTAGTTTCAGAGGCAAGTAAGAGCGAAGGGGCGCAAGAATTTCATCACGAAGAGTGTAGTAGCGGCTTGAATAGGCAAAATATGAACCAAATGGGGTGAGCAAAACTTTGGCTCGAATGCTTGTTTTGCCCCTTCGTGCGCAGCCTCGCGTAGCTGATACCACTAACACTGTAAGCCAAGCTGTTTTCCTTAAATCAACAATAATTATCTTTCTTTGCTGTTGTTCAGATCCGCTGATCGGATGCCAAGATTCATAAACAATAGCGCGTCGCAGACGAAAGTCTCCGTGTAAAACATGGTTTGTAAAACTATTCTTTTGAACTTTCCAGTTCTGACACTTTCCAGTTAATACCTTTGCTGGCGCAGTTTTAAAGCTCGTTAAACAATGGCATTTTGACCGTTCTTTGCAATATCAATAGACAGCTTAAAATATCTATGGGGCTGCTCTTATAAGATTGATATTTCTGAATTCTGATTAACAGTTCCGTCCGTGTTTCGTCATCGGAAACTGAATTTTACGGAAAGGCTAACACGGAAGGACTACAAGGACGATATTTGTATCAACTCCGTAGATTCTTGTTAGAACTTCTTCATTTTAGTCCCACAAAAAGTTAAATGTAATAATGCCGTGTTCTGAAACCTTTAGGAAAACCGGGGAGTAGGCTTTTGTAGTTACAACTTACAACGGACAAGTTACAAGACAAATTCCAACCACCCGCGACTTGAAATAAATTTATTCCTGCTGCCGGGAAGCAGTTTATCTTTTTGGGTGATGGCCGCGATGCGTGTTATTTCAATGTGACCAAACGTGACCACGAGTGCCACGGGTTTGTCCACTTTTGAATAAAATAAACTGAACTGAATTAAATGTTCGCCATGTTTTACGCGCATTGTTCAACCGGGGATATGGCTGCGGCCATACCCTACAGAACTTTAACCAGCTGGCCTCTGGTTATAGTTCTCTCTGACCGGATACTGTTTAAGAAGGCAAATGTCAACTGCAAGTTTCCAACTGAAACTGAACAGAATGTTCAGGATACTGAATGCGTATTCTAGCTAATGTAACTTGTCTTGTCCACTTAAAATTGAAAACTTTACTACAGGTCGGAATTCGGCGTTTGCTCTGGGCAGAAATTGTGTCTAGCTATTTACACAATTTCTGGCAACCAATGAAATTCGCTCTCGGCTAGTCAACCTCGGTTTTGCAACTCGACTTCGTGAGGTGGCCTAAATCGAGCCATAACTGGCT
>JAQGAU010001213.1:0-20591 GCA_034698045.1 Paramacrobiotus richtersi | reverse complement strand
GGGTGGAGCAGCATACCAATGGCAAAATAAAGGATTTGCTACCTCTTGGAGCTGTTGATTCCGACACGCGAGCAGTGTTGGCCAACGCCATCTACTTCAAAGCTTCTTGGTTGGACGCTTTCAAAGAGCAGGCTACCTTTGGCTCAAAGTTTACTTTACTGAATGGCAGAACAGCGTCTGTGCGCATGATGCAGAAAATGGGTGAATTAGAGTATGCAACCGATAGTAAACTGGATGTCCAGTACTTAGAGCTACCTTACAAGGGGAAAGAAGCGTCCATGTTGATTTATCTACCGAAACAAAAGGCGGGTCTTCGAGCACTGGAAAAAGCGTTAACAGCTGCGGCTATTGCATCGTTGGCGGAGCGCGCTGAGACTAAGCTGGTGGCTCTACAGCTGCCGAAATTCCGCGTCGAAAGCACATTTGACTTAAAGTCTTTGCTGGAGAAAATTGGGGTGAAGGATATGTTTACGGATGATGCTGACCTCAGCGGGATTGTCAACGGTGGCCGAGTAAAAATTGACCGGGGATTCCATAAAACATTTATTGGTAAGTTATGCATACTCGGCGTACGTCCATGTAACAAGTGCTCATCCGCTGAATAGCATTCACTGAAGACGTATGTTTTCAGATGTGGATGAAAAGGGCACAGAAGCCGCTGCGGCGAGTGCGGTAGGAGTGTCAGGAGTCGTGTCTGCTGGGCCAACTCCAATTAAGTTCATCGCTGACCATCCCTTCTTGTACGCCATCCGACATAACCCATCTAAAGCGATTCTGTTCATGGGGCGTCAGGAAAGTTATTGAACTTTTCGCATAGTGCGCGTGGCATATCTATGTATATGCGTGGGCTGCTTCAGCAGTTAAAGCTTACGTACGATTGTTATAATAAAGCGATAGTGCAAAATCATTAAGGCAGGAGCTTCTCTGCGAAAGACATGATTGTTAGTTCTTCACACGGTACGCAGCAATAAGACGGACTGCTGGTTAAAAGCTATCGCATTCTCTGTAGTTCCGAACTTCCGCAACGAGCACGTGCAAGTTTGATGTTCGGCCTAGGAAGCTCGGATCACAAGATCGCAATAAGGCGAAACAAAATCTTATAATCATGATCTAATAACCACAATCTAAATCAGACAATGGAAAGGAAATCTTCCCTACAATGAACTGTGGGAAAATGCTGGACCGGCCTAGTCAGCATCCCATTTTCTTTACTCAGCCCGTGCACAAACACAACTTCAAGGATAAATACTCAAACTTTCAGACAATCGCCTTATTAACCAGAACATCGAACCACTTTCAGCCCTGAGGTACGTTTTCGAAATTTTCAGATAAATTAACAAAAATTTGCATGCAATTCATTGTAAAATATTTTTCCTATTGAACTTTAATGGCAAGATGTTATAACATTGCTGGCGCTAAGATTACTACGGCAAGGACTTTACTGTTCAAATCCAAAACCAGAAAACCAACACGATCATCATATTCTTTCAAAAATGTCTTCGTACTTGGTCATTTTAAAATGTCAGAAACAAACTTCTGGGCTAAGTGGACCCAGTTCTTGAAGCAGAAAAAAAATCTACCAAAGGAGCTATTCACATTGGCTGTAACTGCCACGATGCACTGTCAGAAAAGCTGCGAAACTTTTTTCATCTTCGCTTCCGCAACCGGTACTTTTATCAAGACTCTGTCAGAGAGATTCTATGGATCTAGCGCTTTGTGTTAGTGGGATGAATACGTGTATCTCTCCAATGCGTGGGCACGCGCATCTCACCGGAGCGCATTGCTCGGATTCCTGGAGAGACATAAAGGTCGAATATCCAATTAGCAGATGGTAAGCGCCCGGCATTATGATTCCGCGGATGCATGTAGCAGTCAAAACAGCTCGCGATTTGCCTGTGCTTGTGCGCAGTACGCCCAGTACACCCGTGCCACCTTGCGAGTGGCTTAACAGATCGTCCAAGAATTAAGCACGCATGTTCCTTTTATTCCTGTAAGGGAAGCAACCGAAGCTTGAAATATTTCAGCTTAACCAGATCTATACCGAAGTCTGACAGCATTCCTGCCAGACACCGTTCACACGAACTGGCTCGGCATTGTGTCCTGCCAGTTTTGTAACAGAAACCAACAACAAGATTAATCCATTATGATACCTCGCATATCCTCAATTTCTCTCCGAATGTTGTCCAATATGAGCGCAGTGAACTCGGAAAAGCAAGCTGAGCATATGAAATTAATGATCCGGGCTTAGTTTTTCTGAGTGTACTTACCATTGTTGTTGACTAAAATTGTTAAAATGATAACCGTATGCAAATTTGCAATAAACTGGAGACTGATGAAAAATATACGACTACATACATCTTGGGCCAGATTTTTGGTTAATTATGGGTATGTACAAATTAAGTTCTAACTGCTTTAGCTACAGCTTTTGAGCCAGCAAACAGATACCGTTACTCGGTTAATATAATTTTCAAACAGTGTAAATGTATATTAATTTAATGGCAGTGGTTTTGGTTCACAGCTATATTGCATTAAACCTCAAAATCGGGTAACTGAAGCTCGACAAGACCACAAACACATACAGTGTATAGTGCGCAACGCATGCCCACCATATGCGCTACAAGCCATATACCATATGCCCACCATATACATTACAAGCCACAGCGACGCTCCGCGTCGCCAGGCTTGCAGTTTTCGTGTTCTTGCTTCTTGTTCTATTTATGGGCTTACTAGTTATGGCGTTATCCCACAAATGTGCACAAGTGGGGAAGTCGCGAAACAATTAACAGAATGACCATAGAACAACAACAGAATGAAAAACCCAATGAAAGCATTCGAGAATTACTTGCAAGCGTTCGCCTTTGACAGATACCATCGGCTTCCTTTTGCGAAATTTTACCTTTTGTTTTGATTCAAGTTTTATTTTAAGTTGCACTGTTAGTTTTACCTTTGGCAACATTCATTTCGTTTGCAGGTTTACGTTTATCTTTAAATAATACTTGGCTTTATCTCTGCCTGAACTCTCTGCCTCTGACAGTACAAATGTTTCCCTCAGATTTAACATCGATCGTGACATTAGATTCGCTGTTGTCTTGCAGATTATGTTTCTTCCGGTTGGACGGATGTCCGTGCAGCCTTGCTGTACTGTGATACAACAGATTACAATACGTAAAACATAAAAACAAAGGATCTATGTAGATAACTTTGCAACAAAGCAGAGCTGCGCCGTAGAGTGCGCGATTTTATTACGTTGTGCCAAAACAATAATGGCAAATGTTCTGTATTCCTAAGAACAGCTGCGCTTTATCGTGGCATCATACCCACGGTCACAGCGCACCGGAAACGATCAGCCAAAAAATCGTGAAAGATCTTGGCAGCATTGCTGCAGAGAACGACACCCGTCTCTAGTACTGCGGAACAAACATGACTGTTTCTTCCTGTTTGTTGCATTGTATAGGACCGTAATCAGTTTGTGATTACCATTTCGTGACCTCGCCACGTGTAGCACTCATTTATTTGACAACGCCGTAAACAATAAGTTATCTGATCGCGCTAATACGGCTACGTTTATTCGATATGAGCACGTATCCATAGATCTGTTGCAGAATTTTAATTCTGACGTTCTTTCGTTTGTGATTTATAGGCTGAATGCAGTAAAGGCTGAATTTTGTGACAGCTTATGCTTTTAACAGCAGCAATTACCGTTTCTTCGAAAAATTGTACCTTTTGCTCCGACTTCAGTTTAAACATAATTTTGGTTTTATTGTCCTTTGAAATCTTTACAGTTTACAGCAATTTTAGTTTTTATTTTGCACTTTGCTTATCTCTTAACACTTATTAACACTTTTAACTAATTAACGCGCGTCGTGATTATTATCATCTTGCCTATGCAGCACTCCGTGTTTTCGCCCCACAAAAAACTACGAAACATTTCCAGCAAAAATGGAAAAAACTGCTTTTAAAACTAAAACTTTTAAATTAGAAAAATAAACTGGAAAAACTACCACCATCTCACTTCCGATGCAATTATGAGTACTGTTGCCAAATAAAAATTATGAGTATTTACTGCAGTATAAAGCAGAGTGCTAATACAACGCGTAGTGCAACGCCATACAATACAGTTCTAAACTAATCGAGGTCGAGATCCTGGATGTTTCTTTGGCATTTGAAATTTTACCTTGTAGTTGTTTCTGTATGTGCTTTCGCACTTGATTTTCTGTCGGCGGCTCTTGCCCAATAAAACATCAGTTCTAAACTGCAGAACTAGTACAGGGTGTAGTACAGACATATTAATATTGTTAAAAGGTATTACCATGCAGTACAAACTGCATTGAAAAGTAAAGTAGTTAGTACAAAGTGTAGTAGAACGTGTTGAACAACAATGTACCAAATTAGTACATGGCAACGATCCAAAAATCGTTTAATTTGACTAACAATTTTGATTCTCGAAAATTGGAAATCAAAAGCACAACTGGCCCTAATCCCAGCAAAGACGAATTTTTTTAGCTATATTGTGGGTTTTTAGGCCCATTGGTTCAAATGTAAACTGTTGCCAAACTTTTTCGGGATTGAGGATGAAGAGTTATAATACGCAATACTGTAATTAACACACATAGTTTCAGAACATTTTGACAGAACGTTTTAACATATAACGTTACAAAACTCATAGCGGTTTTTTTGTGCGGCAGCGTTAATTGTTGCTAAAATCTTTTTACACAGCTGAAATGTTTTGCTTTTTACAATTTACGCAGGTGTTGGTTGTTTTCCTTCCATCGACAAACATGCATTACCGTGCACATACATGACTACACAACCTGAAGTAGATTAGTATGCCGTGACCTGATCGATCAACATAAGTTGCAAAACGTGAGTGGAAACAATAGCGGCTCAATACGTACATGTCACAGTTAACACTTTGAGGTACAGTTGACCTTCAAGGTATTACAAAATTTAGTACGTACGCGGAGTGCTGAACATGATATTCGTAAGCAACCATAGCAGCAGTGTTTTGCATGATATGGCATCCTTCAACCGGTAGAACAATTGATATTGTAAATAGCGTAATCGATGTAATTGTTCTCATAATTACTAGCGAGCGGCTTCACTACTCTACGAAGGAAGTAAGCAACAACTAACATCAACAGCAAACCGATTTATACGGTACGGTCGTAGTTTCTGGTTATTCAACTGTTACCTCGAGACCGACGTGCTATCACAGACATGTTTCCCCAATGCGAGGCTTCTCACGAAGGAATGTTATTTAATACGAGGTACAAACTGCTCATCACAAAAAAGCTAGATTGTCTGTCTGCAGATGGTAATCTACACGATATGGAATCAGGTTTATCGACTCTCCTTTCGTTAGTCATCCAAACATACGAAACATATGCCCACCGTGCTACAGCCTACGGCATGAGAATAAGCAGGCATGGGTGAAGACAGCAGACTTACAGCTGATCGGTATAATATTACAGCAACTGTATTTTCAGTTGTAAGCTTTGACACCCCAGTTGGAGAATTTCTTCGACCGAAGTTTTCCCGTTGCCTTTCATGACATGTCTAGCCGCGATCGAGCGCTCTTGGGATCCGTGCAGGCGGGGTCCACTTTCGACTTAACACCCGCCATCAGCAACGTCTCACTGGGGCTGTACAATGCTGCAGCAACCGCAACACCGACGGGGAACCTGATGTTGTCACCTTTGAGTATCATCTACTGTACCATGCTGGTGTTTCTGGGGGCGAAGGGCAGAACCCGGGACAACTTGTACACGGCCCTGGACTTCACGGCAGCCAGTAAAAAGGGACCGGCGTCGAATGATGCTATTGTCAACGCTTTTAGCCGTCTCATGGACGATACGAAGATGTCCAACACGGCAAACAACACTGTCCAGACTAAGACGCCCGAATTTCAGTTTTCTTCTGGCTGGCCAATGGCCCTGGGCGGAGACAAAATGCAGCTGACTTTAGCCAACGGGGTAATCATTGCGTAACAAGCGTTTCTGTACCTACTGATTGTTTTACTGTACTACCTTATACTATATGCTCCACTCTTGTACATTGAAGTACAGATGTGACAGGTTGACACCTAAGACCTTCTGGACAGCGTCCGGCGGATACTTTTTCCGCAAGGCTGTAAAGCCGTCCAGGAAGCACAAGTTCCGTCCATCGACAGTTGGGCACTTGTGCTCACCGGAAATTTTTCGATTACCAGATTGCCTTTAGGCGTTCCGTCTCATCATGCCACCTTTCCCAGAATGTTTTGTAAGCCGGACACTACTCCCCATATTCTTTTGTTAGCCGGCTAGTACTCCCAAGTGTTCCGTAAACGAGACACTAGTCCCTAGCGTGTCCGACGAGCCAGACGCAGTAGCGAAAATAATCCCCAGTGATAATAGAATAATAGAATTGCGCAGTAGCGGTTACGCAAATAAGGTCCGGCTAACAGTTTGGGGACAGTGCCTGGCTTACAGGCATGCACAGTTTGGGATAAGGTGTCCGGATGAGGCCTGACGCCTAAGGGTGGGCAATCGAGAACCGCATGGTGGGGACAAATTGATTTCAGACAAAGCTACGGGCCTACCACAAGGTGTTCTAATATATATGTAGTCTCAGGGGAAAAACGTCCGGATGCTTATCTTTGTCCGGACGATATCAGCGGATACATTCAGGTTTAATTCGTGCTGTGTATCTAGACCATTCGTTCATTGGCTATCGCGTTTGCGTTAAAGAGTTTCTTTGGTTCACAAACCTTTAGTGGATTTCGCCAGTAGCACAGTACATGTCTTACGCGACTGCCATACAGGGACGAATGGACAAGAGGCTGTACAAGTACATTTTCTTTTTTGCTTTACAGATATTTGTTCGCAAAGAACTAGACCTCAAGGCGGACTATGCCACAACAGTCAGTACAAAGCTAAAGGCATCCGTTGAGAGAAAGGACTTCGGGAAAAATAGCGAAGGATCCCGTGCAGATATCAACCGCTGGGTGGAGCAGCAGACCGGTGGCAAAATAAAGGATCTGCTTCCTCCTGGTGCGATTACTAACAACACTAAAGCAGTACTGGCCAACGCTATCTACTTTAAAGCTTCTTGGTTGGACGCTTTCAAAGAGTCCAATACAATTGATTCCAAGTTCACCTTACTGAATGGCAGAACAGTGCCAGTGCGCATGATGCAGAAAGAGGACGAATTGGCGTACGCAGCCGATAGTAAACTGGATGTACAGTACCTAGAACTACCTTACGTGGGGAACGAAGCAACAATGTTGATTTATCTACCGAAACAAAAGGCTGGTCTTCGAGCACTGGAAAAAGCGTTAACAACGACGGCGATGGCATCGCTGGCGGAGCGAGCTGAGACTTACTCGGTGACTCTACGACTGCCAAAATTCCGCGTCGAAAGTACGTTTGACTTGAAGTCTTTGCTCGAGAAAATTGGGATCAAGGATATGTTTATGGATGATGCTGACCTCAGTGGAATCGTCAACGGTGGCCGAGTAAAAATTGATCAGGGATTCCATAAAACATTCATTGGTTAGTATGTCTTCTCTGCAAAACTGTCCGTATAACAAGTGCTCATGCGTTCAGTGGAATCGTATACTTTCAGAGGTTGATGAAAAAGGCACAGAAGCCGCTGGGGCAAGTGCGCTGTTCGTGTCAGGAGCCATTTCTGCTGGCCCACCTCCAGCTGAGTTCATCGTTGACCATCCTTTCTTGTATGCCCTCCGACATAATCCCTCTAAAGCGATTCTGTTCATGGGCCGTCAGGAAAGTTTTTGAACCACTCGCATGCTGCGCTGGGCATAACTGCATGCGTGGGCGGTTATAGCAATTAAAAAGCTTACGTGGATTGTTTGAATAAAGAGTACTGTAAGATAGCGAGACCTCAAGGTTTTTTTTGCCGGTCGCATAAGCCGAACTTCAACAGCTTCTCTGAAAAAAACAAGATCATTAGTTCTTCACACGTTGCGGTGCGGCGTAACATTGACTTAAGTTATCGCGTACTCTGAATTCCCACATGAAACTGTAGAAAACTGAACGAAACCGTTCCGGTCGGGTTTGCATTTGCAGGTAATTCATTCGGTTGCGCATTTCCAATTAATTAATACAGTAATTTGCGCATTTCCACCGGGACGAGCCGGGACGTTCTGGGCTGTACATTCCCTTGCATTGTGGACTGCTTCGACGGTGCGTATAGCAGCAGTTCCCACCAACCGATGAACCTCCAATGACACTACTCAATAAACAGGATTTCTTCCATTTATTTTTACACAGATCTTATCTGCATTCGGTCTTTCTAAGTAAGAAATTTTACATGACAGCTAGGGTCATTCCATAAACACAATCAACTCCATCACCAGATGTATTGTTCTCATACGTATACGAAGTCTTTATGGTCATTACAAGTATAACTGAGAAGAACACGTAAAAGATGCATAAAGGATAAAGTCGCCGTGTTTAAAATGAAGACTGTAGTTGACCAGCAATGCAAATTTTGATCGTTTTAGAATATTTATACGGTTCGCGGATTTTATGACATGAGTCATGGAACACAAGAGGAATGGAACAGGAAATCTCACCCAGTGAAGGGAGGAACAGCACGTATCATGGTTTAATCAAAACAATATGCAGACTTGCGCGCCCTTAACGATTTAAATTGTCAGACTTAAACCACCATGCGTCTCGATCGTTTTTGTAACAACCTAACAGGTAAAATTCATGCTAGTGGCAAACTTCATCAACAGGATGGTCCAAACTCCAAAGGAGATAATTACGCTGATTGGCAAAGATAACGGAAATATCAGTAGTGAGGAATGAAAAATGTGGCCGAGTCAGGCGGAATTGCACAGCTCCTTAGTGTTACAGTTGCATATAAATGTACCAGTCGACACGCCCTCAGCCACTGCAGAATAATTCGGTACAAATGCCATTAGTTCGTAACATTTTTATTTCGCTAAATTTGCATATTGTATAACCTGGCAACTGTATAAATACGCATCAAACATGAAGAAGTGGCAGGACAGCAGCTGGTCAGCTATCAGTATTGTGCTAACGAAATTACCATGCAAAGACGCAATCAAGAGTCAGTTACTTACTCTACGGAAACAGAGTGAAGTCTGTATTTTAAAAAATCCAACTTACTAAGAGTCGAACAGTCGTTCGGTCCTATTCTGTCCGCTCCAGGCGTTGTAGCTCTGCCACACCCACGAGTAATGGCTTCCGCTGTAATGTAATGTATTACGTAATGTATTACCGTATGTCATAAACAGTATAAGTACTTCACATGTAACAACATATAATTAAACTTTAATCAGAATTTTCGTAATTTTCGTCAAGAATTTCCGAATCAGACAGTAAAAGCTGATTTTGGTACTAATTTGGGCTCTGATTTGTGTAAGGGGCGTTTGCATAGCGTTTGCATAGCGCAAAACTTAGAATAAAAGTGTTCACTGACCAGTGCCATTAACGCTGCCGTACATCCTATAGCAAACCGTTTCCTTCGCTCCACAATCCTTGTTGTCCGTCATTGGGTCGGGGTTGTTGCAGGCCGGCCCGCTACATGACAAACAGCGCCATCCGGCCGCAACGGCTAAAAATCAATGTGGTTTTGTGTAAATTTTACCGGCACCGAAATTTAAAATGACGTCAGAATCATCTGGCTCATTACCGATGCACGAAAGAACGAAAACTGCAGCAAGAAACAATTGGCGGGTCATAATGGCGATCGGTAGGACTAAATATACACAGAAAAGTGAAAGCTTGGTTTCAGGTACGAGCTTCTGATCACAACAACCGCTGTGTGTCTGAAAGATGATCATCTGCACTAAACATGCAATGCGGGTTGTCGATTTCCCTTCGTTCGTCGGCGATTAAGATCAGTGAAACATTAGCACACCGCTCACAGCACCAAGGTCAGCAGACCTTGTACATCCTGTAAAATTTGATATGCTAGTTTGAGGATTTCTTCAACCTAGCAGTTAACGTCCGAACATTCTCTGTCTTCCCTTTCACATCACGTCTAACCGAGGTTGAACGCCCACAACACACGCGTAGCCGGTGACCCTATTCGACTTCAAGTCATCAACGTTCTACTGGGACTTTACAAAGCAGCAGCATCAGAAACACTGACGCGGGGAAACTGATGGTGTCACATTTGGGTACCATGCAGAATCCGGGACATACTGTACACGACGCGCTGGACCTCATTGCTGCTAGTCACAATGGACCGGCGTCAAATGACATACTGTAATTGGCAGCTTTCCAGCAAGAATGCTGCGAGAATTGTACATTTGCAGAGGTCGACGAGAAAGGTAGGGAAGCTGCTGCAGCGAGTGCTTTAATTGTGGTTGAAACCAAGTCTGTGATATTTCCTCCGCCAATAGTCCCAATTGATTTGATCGCTAACCATCCGTTCTTGTACGCCATTCGACATAACCCATCTTGTTCATGGGCTGCCAGGCAAGCTTTTGATTCGTTCCATGGTTCCCCGTTCGATACCTGCATGCATAGAGGCCTGGTACAATGTTTTGCACATGTACGCGATTATCTGGTTTGTAACTGGTTGCGCAGTGCTGTATGTTGAAACATTTATCTCGAATTTATTATGTTTCTTGTACAGATTATCATTATTATATTATCTGACATTATCTTGTATCTCGAAGTTGAATATTTTAGCTATATGTTCCGTGTGACCTTTCGTAGGAAGTAGGCGCATCGGAAATCACAGTAAGACCTCATCACAATTTCTGATCCCTGACAAATTTAGAATCGGCATCTTTCACCCGGCAGATGCATGTACGCTCCGAATATGCAGTTCGAAAAGTGGCAAACAGCGCCGACCAGATTGGCTACACTGAGGCTACATGCATAATAAACCAGTAAGAATAACCAAAAACATTGTAATAGTTTTTCGTTGATCTTCAACCTGAATACAGTAAGGGAAGATTTCGAACGAAGTTAACCAGACAAATTTACTAAATTAATGGTATTAGAGTACATACACCGAACAGCAAAAAGAAAACTTGTGATTTGTTTTAACAAAACCATGCACGGCAGAAACGTGCTTGTATCCGATTTTACATAAGATCTGCATTTGTCCCTGGTGGTCATTGTAGCTGTTTACGATTTATTCTAGAAAGTACTACCAGTACTAAGGCTGCAAAAGATCATCCCTTGCATCCCAACTACGAATGTTGATATCAAAACGTATCCTGATCTATTGGTGGTTTGGCCTGATTTTACATTTGCCAAAAAAGTATTATATATTGTGGTCGTAACCTGATGCACCACATAAGCCACTTTTAACTTACTGCTGAATTTACAAGAAAACAGACGCCTCTTCGATGGCACTCAGATTATTCACATAAACCAACTGCAGACTTCTGGTCAACAATTCCGATTATGCCTGAAGTCGTTCCCGAGATGCGATGAGAGACCTGTTTCCAAGCTTTCATAAGGAGAGGTCTTTTCGCGAAGTAATGTTGTTTGGTACGTGGTACAAACTGCTCACCACAGTAAGCTTTGTCTGTCTGAAAAGTGGTAATAGACACCACGTGGAATCCAGTTTATCGACTTTCCTATCGTTAGTCATTGATTAAATATCATGATTAACGAAACATGTTCACACTGTTCTAAGCTAGTGCCTGAGAATAAGCGGAAAAGGGCGAAGGCAGCAGACAGTGATTGGCCTACGGCCCTACAGCATAGCACTGCATTTTCACGTTTAAACTTCCCAGTTTCTAGACTTCCCAGTTGGAGAATTTCTTCAGCGTAGCAGTGAGCAGCCGAAATTTTCCCTTGCGCCCCGAAATGTCTACTAGACCAGGTGGAGCGGTACACGTGCAGCCGGCGTCACTGTTTGACTTAACACCAGCCATCACCAATGTCTCACTGGGGCTGTACAATGCTGCAACAATCGACACACCGACTGGCAACCTGATGGTGTCGCCCTTGAGTATCGTATACTGCACTCTGCTGGTGTTTCTGGGGGCGAAGGGGAAAACCCGGGACAACCTGTACACGGCCTTGGACTTCGCTGCCGACAGTAAAAATGGACCGGCGTCAGATGATGTGATTATCGACGCTTTCAGCCGTCTGATGGACGATATCAAGATGTCAAGCACGGCAAACAACACCATCCAGATTGCGGCTCCCAAAACTGGCGGGAGACTGTCCCAGGGTGGAGAGAAAATGCAGCTGAGTTTAGCGAATGGGGTAATGAATCCGTTTCGTGCATACGTGTAACTACTGATTATTTGCTTCCTTGCGGTAAAATACTGCACTCTTGTACGTGGAGATATGACAGGTTGAGAGCTAAAATCGTCCGGACTGGAAAAAAGGCCGGCCACCTTTGCCAGGCTGTCCTGTAAGCCGGACGCAACTCCCCACAGCCTTCTGTTAGCCACATAGTATTCCCTGGCACTCCGTAAACTGGACACTGGTTGCCAGCGTGTCTTATTAGTCAGACGCAGCAGTGAAAACAGGGCAGCCGAGAAACATTTAAATACTGACTTTCATGGTTTACAGGTATTTGTTCGCAAAGAATTAAACCTCAATGCGAACTATGCCACAACAGCCAGTACAAAGCTGAAAGCATCCATTGAGAGAAAAGATTTCAAGAGCAATAGCGAAGGCGCCCGTGCAGACATCAACCGCTGGGTGGGGCAGCACACCGGTGGAAAAATAAAGGATCTGCTTCCTCCTGGTGCCATTAGTAACAAAACCAAAGGAGTACTGGCGAACGCCATATACTTCAAAGGTTCTTGGTTGCATGCTTTCAAAGATTCCGATACATTTGATTCAAAGTTTAACTTACTGAATGGCAAAACATCGTCCGTGCGCATGATGAAGAAGCAGGACAACTGGATGTACGCAACCGACAGCAAATTGGATATACAGTACTTAGAGATCACTTACAAGGAGAAAGAAGCGTCTATGTTGATTTATCTTCCGAAACAAAAGGCGGGTCTTCGAGCACTGGAAAAAGCGTTAACAGCGGCGGCGATTACATCGTTGGCGGAGCGCGCTGAGACTAAGCTGGTGGCTCTACAGCTGCCGAAATTCCGCGTCGAAAGCACGTTTGACTTACAGTCTCTGCTTGTGAAAATTGGGGTCAACGATATGTTTACGGATGATGCTGACCTCAGTGGAATTGTCAACGGTGATGCAGTGAAAATCGATAAGGGCTTCCATAAAACGTTCATTGGTAAGTTGTGCATTCTGTGAATACTGGCAGTCTAACAAAGGCTCATGCATTCAGTGGAAATGTACATTTGCAGAGGTGGACGAAAAAGGTACTGAAGCCGCTGGGGCGAGTGCGATGAGTTTTTTAGGAATCTTAGGTGGATTAGCATTTACCCCAGTTCCAGTTGATTTCATCGCTGACCATCCTTTTTTGTACGCCATCCGACATAATCCGTCTAAAGCGATTCTCTTCATGGGCCGTCAGGAAACTTTCTGAACCGTTCACATGGTCTGCTTGGCATACCTACAGGCGTGGGCTGCTGTAGCCGTTAAGATGCTTGCGTAGATTGCTTGAATAAAGACATGACTCGAATATTAAGGGACAGGGATGTGCGCATCTCCACTAACACATGCCAGTTTGATTTCTTGTACTACGAGACTTGGGTCACAAGGTCGAAAAAGGCGAACACAAGTCGTACCTAATTATAGACCTAAAGGATAACATGCAAAGGAAATTTTCACGAATGTTGAGAAACTTTTCAGACCGGCGCGGTCTGCGTCAGAGAAGCTAGAGTAGCAAACGGCAGAGAAAACCAGCTATCTAGTTCGCGGCCGTACGCGCCTTTGCGCAGTTGCACTGTGGACGACTGTCCTTCGATGCACTGCCTCTAACAATAAACTATGTACGGATCGCAAGAATGCGGTTGAATACATTTGAATAAATAATCGCAGTTGGGCTGTTGAACAAGATTTTCGACTGCTTCCCAACTGCGAATATTGATAATCAAGCGCTAATTTCTACGGCGTTAAAGAGCATAAGGTGTGGCACACTGTGAATCTGCAGAAAACAGAAATGACGAAATAAACGGTATGTTTTTAGATTCTTTTCACTAGTTCTCGGATACTATACGGAGCAGGGACTACAGACTCCCAGTGAAAAACCTGCAATTGGGCCTAAGGTCGTTCCCGAAGATTGCGACTGGATTTGCAAGTGCAAATGTATGAAGTTGATTAATATCTGTCGTCTGGTAAAACTCATCACCACGATAAGCTTTATGTGTGTGGACGATAATCAACTCCACCACAAGGAATCCGGTTTGTCGACTTTACTTTCGGTAGTCATCGATTTCAAGACTGTAAACGTCTGTCTATTGCTGACTTTGGCGCGCGAAGTCGTGAACAAGCCCAGAAGGGCGAATGTAGCAGACGTATTACTGATCAGTACATACTTACATCTGCGATTTATATTCAGTAGCAAAATTTTACATCACTAGCTGCAGAAATTCTTCAACCTAGCAGTCAGCGGAAAAATTTCCTCCATGTCTAGATCTAGCCAAGCGGTCCTTGGAGCCGGAAAGCCGGTGTCCATGTTTGACTTAACTCCAGCCATCAACAACATCTCACTGGGACTGTACAATGCTGCAGCAGCGGAAACACCGACTGGAAATCTAATGGTATCTCCTTTAAGCATCATGTACTGCACCATGCTGGTGTTTCTGGGGGCGAAAGGCAGAACTCTGGCCAACTTGTACAAAGCCTTGGACTTCAATGCCGCAAGTAAAAATGGACCGGCATCAAATGACGCAATAATCAACGCTTTTAGCACTCTGATGGACGATATGAAGATGTGCGGTTATTAGGTTGTGCGGTCTTGTGCGCATAGCTAACTGGAAGCCTTTTTGTTAGATGCAACGTAAACTGAATGGCAGGTACTGTATAATCTGCTCTGTAACTCAAACACTCGCTCCGTCGTTTACAGTACATCAGATTCTTATGTACATTATAGAGGGATGTGTTGTTAAGACGTCTAGTTGGTTGCAACTGCAGTAACAGTTAGGCATACTTATATAGCTGGGAAAATATACATTAGGTGTTTGCCAAGAACAGTGGTATTGTATACTGCTTGTTTTACCTTTACAGGTATTTGTTCGAAATGAACTAAATCTCAGTGCTGAATATGCCACAACGGTCAGTACAAAGCTGAAGGCATCCATTGAGAGAAAAGATTTTAAGAGTAACTACGAAGGAGCCCGTAAGGATATCAACCGCTGGGTGGAACAGCATACCGGTGGCAGAATCAAGGATTTGCTTCCTCCTGGAGCTGTTGATTCCGATACTAAAGCAGTGCTGGCCAACGCCATCTACTTCAAAGCGTCTTGGCTGGATGCTTTCAAAGAGTCCAGTACATTTGATTCACAGTTCACTTTACTGAATGGGAAAACGTCGCCCGTGCGCATGATGAAGGAACAGAAAAAATGGGCATACGCCTCCGACAGTAAACTGGACATACAGTATTTGGAGCTACCTTACCTGGAGAACGAAGCGTCAATGTTGCTTTATCTACCGAAACAGAAAGCCGGGCTTCAAGCACTGGAGAAATCGTTAACAGCGGCAGCGATTGCATCGCTGGCGGAGCAAGCGACAAAGCAACTGGTGGCACTGAAGCTGCCGAAATTCCGCGTCGAAAGCACGTTCGACTTGAAGTCCATGCTTCAGAAAATCGGGGTGAACGACATGTTTACGGATGCCGCTGACCTCAGTGGAATCGTTAACAGTGGACAAGTAAAAATTGATAACGGATTCCATAAAACATTCATTGGTATGTGTGCCCTGCATGCCTGTGTGACAAGTGCTCATGTATTCGCTGGTCTTGTGCATTTTCAGAGGTCGATGAGAAAGGTACGGAAGCCGCTGCAGCGAGTGCGTTTGGTGTGGTGGGAGCCGCGTCCGGATTGTGGCACGTCCAAGTCCCAATTGTTTTTATCGCAGACCATCCGTTCTTGTACGCCATTCGACATAATCCATCCAAAGCGATCCTGTTCATGGGCCGTCAGGAAAGTTTTTGAACCAGTCGAATGGTTCTGCGTCGGATACGTGCTGGCGTACTGCAGTTTAACAAAATACTTACGCTGACAAGTAAACAGTTACTATACTTTTGTAAGGAAGATTGGAAGTCCATGACCTATGCCAGTGAACCTGATTTCTATTTGTGACTGCTGCCAATTAGTAAAAGTCATGTATTTGAAATCACAAGGGCTTACCATGGGTTTCTATTAATGCTTCTGTTATAACACTGGTGATGAAATGGCAAGCCGATCAGTCACACCAAGTGTGGGTGTGGTCGTATCAGTCTTTGCGAAAAAGCAGCTTTCAAAATTTCTAACTCGCGAACCGCTTATATCAACGGCCAACGTGACAAACCAAAAAGTTGTTCCATTTAAATCTGAATTTAAAGATTATGTTGGTATGGATTGTGCATTTACTGGTGGCTGGGAGCTGGAAAGTTTGCCTGTGAGGAATGGGATTGGTTTTAGAAAAAATTAGGTCTCTATTTTAGTCGGCGAGTGTACGCGCCTAGTCTGTGCTGCGGCTAATTTTATACCATCATGCGAAGGACCAAATGGGCTACATTTTGCTGGCACAAATAAACCATTAATCAAACAACAGCACCTGCTGATATCATTTCAACCCGGATCGCAGGATAGTTAACAAATAAAAAACAAAGGGTTGTCTATAACACAGCAAACCACTTCATTTTGACCATCCACACTTTCCATCAACAGGGAAACATACGCCAAAACATCCACACTAGGCCGCCCACTCACCGTCCTCCGATCAATACGGTATGGTAATTTCTGGTTACTTTCTGGTTGTTACTGTACTTCGAAACCGAAGTGCGACCAGAGACCTAGGTTTCCAAGTTTTCCTAATGCGAGGCATCTCACGAAGTAATACTGCTTAGTACGAGGTACACACTGCTCATCATAACAGCTGAGCTGTCTGTCTGAAAGATGGTAATCTACAGATACACCATATGAAATCAGGTTTATCGACTCTCCTTTCGTTAGTCTTCGAAAACAAACCAACCAAACATCCGCACATCGCTCTAAGCTGCGTCTTGAGAGTAAGCCGAAAAGGGCGAGACGGCAGACAGCCGACATCAGTTAGCAACTGTATTTTCAGTTCCAAACTGTGACAACTCTATCCGGCCACAACGGCCGAAGATCAATGCGTTTTTGTGTAAATTTGCAGCAGCGAAATTTCAAGTTATGTCAGGAACATTACCCATTGCCGATGCAGGAAAGAACCACAAACGAAGCAAGAAACAATTGGCGGGTCATAATGACGACCGGTAGGAGTAAATTCAATATGAATAGAAAAACGAAAGCTGGTTCGAGGTACCAGCTTCGGATCACAACAAGCGTTGAGTTTCCGAAAGATGATAATCTACTGTATATTTGGAACGTAGATTTGTCGACTTTCCTTCGTTAGTCATCGATTCAGATCAATAAAACATCCGCCCACCGTTCTGAAGTGCAGAGCGCAGACCGGCGAAGGCGGCAGACCTTATATGCTAATTCAGTGTAAGAACATGTTCTGATGGACGATATAAAGGTGTCAAACACGGCATACTTGTCTTCTTGCTGCTGTGGTACTGGGACTTCTCAGTAGAGCGCTGGCAAGTGGAGAAGTACTGTAATACTGGACTGTGATTACTGTACTATCAACTGTATAAAAATATAATATAAAATAAGATATATATATAATATATAGTATGTATTTTAAATATTAAATATAGTTTTTTTTAAAACGCCATTAAAAATGCAATCGTCACTTCGAGTCCAAGAGAGAAAAAAGGACCGTCTGCCGGCAGACCGACTTAGTCTGATTCCGCGGCTAAAAACGGTTCAAACAACCGGATATTTCGCCTCTGGGCAGTTCCACGTCCCTTGATTGTAAATGACTGGTTCACGACTGTCTAATAACAATAAGCCACATACTGCATCGGTATGTACAGTGAACATACATGCGGCTGTAAAAAAAGGGACGGACAGATGACATACTGGGGCTACGAACGAACTGCGCGAGATATCAAACCGCAAATTGATATACGTACTGAATACGGCGTTAAAGGGCGTACAATTTGCGGCACACTGTGAATCTCAGAAAGCAGACATGACGAAATACATGATATGTCTTTTCTTTCTTTTCACTAGCACTCAGATACTTCACTAAACGGATACTCCCGACTCCCGGTGAGAAGTGGAAAATGCGCCTGAGGTCGTTCCATAAGTTTAGCTCGAAGCCTGCAAATTTATGAAGTTTTTTAACGCGAGATAATTTTCACGAAGTAATGTCATCTGCTCATCACGATAAGCTGTATGTGTGTAAAAGTCAGAGATAACCATCTCCACCGGCACCACATGAAATCCGGTTTGTCGAGTTTCCCTTCCTTAGTCATCGGTTTGTAAGATTGTAAGACATCGCCCTGCCTTCGCCATGTGAACAAGCCGAGCAGGGCGAAGGTAGCAGACATACTACTGATCAGTATATTGCTGAATTATATTCAGTAGATATTTAACATCACTAGCTGACGAATTTCTTCAACCTAGAGCAGTCGGCTGACAACTATTCACCATGTCTGTCCTTGGAGCCGTAAAAGCAGTGCCTACTTTTGACCTCACTCCAGCCATCACCAACGTCTCACTGGGACTATACAATGCTGCAACAACCGAAACACCGACGGGGAACTTAATGGTATCTCCTTTAAGCATCATGTACTGCACCATGCTGGTGTTTCTGGGGGCCAAGGGCAAAACCCGGGACAACCTGTACACGGCCTTGGACTTCATGGCCGCCAGTAAAAATGGACCGGCATCAAATGACGCGATTGTCAACGCTTTCAGCCGTCTGATGGACGATATGAAGATGTCAAACACGGCAAACAACACCGTCCCGACAGGTTCTCCATCAACGATCTCTGGCAACCCTTTTGCTTCTGGGTTTAGACTATCCGGAGACAAACTGCAGTTAACATTAGCAAACGGGGTAGGCTGTTTTACTTTACCTTCAGGTTACTCAGTAAGTAATGTTAGATTTACACTCTACTGGAAGCCTCTTTGTTTGTCAGGTGCATTATAAATTGAATGGCAGTTACTGTATAATCTTCTCTGTAACTGACCCACTCGCTCTATGGTTTCCAGTACATGTTACGTACATTCTACAGGGAGTTGTTGTTAAGATTTCTTGTTGATTTCAATTGCAATAACGGGACAGTTCCGTTTGTGGCTCATTGTACTTTATAGCTAAGAAAATACGTATACCATACCGTTTACTGAGAACGATTGCATTGTACACTGCTTTTCTAATCTTTACAGGTATTTGTTCGAAACGAACTAAACCTCAATGCTGAATATGCCACAACAGTCAGCACAAAGCTGAAGGCATCCATTGAGAGAAAAGATTTCAAGAACAACTTCGAAGGAGCCCGTGTAGATATCAACCGCTGGGTGGAACAGCATACCGGTGGCAAAATCAAGGATCTGCTGCCTCCTGGTGCTCTTGATTCCGACACTAAAGCCGTGCTGGCCAACGCCATCTACTTTAAAGCGTCTTGGCTGGATGCTTTCAAAGAGTCCGAAACATTTGATTCAAATTTCACTTTGCTCAGTGGCAAAACGTCGTTCGTGCGCATGATGAAGCAACAGAAAAAATGGGCATACGCCACCGACAGTGAACTGGATATACAGTACTTGGAGCTACCCTACCTGGAGAACGAAGCGTCAATGTTGATTTACCTACCGAAACAGAAGGCCGGTCTTCGAGCACTGGAGAAATCGTTAACAGCGGCAGCGATTGAATCACTGGCGGAGCGTGCGACAACTCAACTGGTGGCACTGAAGCTGCCGAAATTCCGCGCCGAAAGCGGGTTTGACTTGAAGTCCATGCTTAAGAAAATCGGGGTGAACGACATGTTTACGGATGCCGCTGACCTTAGTGGAATAGTCAATGGCGGCAGAGTAAACATTGATAAAGGATTCCATAAAACGTTCATTGGTATGTCTACCTTAATGCCAGTCAAAAATGTGCTCAAGCATTCAACTGAATTTATACATTTTCAGAGGTCGATGAGAAAGGTACGGAAGCTGCTGCAGCGAGTGCGTTAGTGATGTGGGGAGTCATGTCTATGGGATCTCCGTCCCGAGCCGTTCCAATTGATTTCATCGCTGACCATCCGTTCTTGTACGCCATCCGACATAACCCATCTAAAGCGATCTTGTTCCTGGGCCGTCAGGAAAGTTTTTGAATCAGTCGAATGGTTCTCTGTCGGACACTTGCATGCATACTGCAGTCAAATTAAATTGTAATGACAAGCAAACTATATTTTCACCTCGATGCCGATGGATAATTTCTATTTTGTGCCGGCTGCAAATTAGGAAAGGTCATGAATATTTTCAGTACCATGAAATCTGGTCAGCCATATCCAGCACGGGCAAGTTTTTTATTTGAATTCTGAATTTTTTTGTTGTCAACAGTGTAATCCGGGATATTATTATGGAAGACACTCCGTACACTACCTTTTCGCTACCTTTCATTCCGTGCACTACCTTTACACTACTTTTCACTCTGTAC
>JAQGAU010001212.1:0-20592 GCA_034698045.1 Paramacrobiotus richtersi | reverse complement strand
AAGCCGACTGAGCCAGCAGCGGCTCCGGCTCCTCCTCTCTATCCGCCCGTAGCGGCCGCTCCGTATCCAGCTGGACAACCTGCGCCCTATCCAGCCGGACAGCCCGCGCCATATCCAGCCGGACAACCTGCGCCATATCCAGCCGGACAGCCTGCGCCCTATCCCGCGCATTTGCAGCAACCAATCATGGAACAGCCTCAGATGGGCATTCCCATGCAGACAATGTACAGTAACCACATGGGCGGTCAGGGATTGGCCCATCCCACTCCACCACAGGCTCTAATGCAGGCGCCACAGATACCTGTTGGATGTCCGCCTGGACTGGAATACCTGACTATGGTGGATCAGTTGCTGGTCAAGCAGAAAGTGGAAATTTTTGAGCGTAGGTTATTCTTAAACGGGCGAATAAGTCACCCATAGCGTAATACAGAAACGTTTCTTTATGTTCACTTACTGCTCTTTTTCTTACTTTCTGCTATATGACATGGCGTGTTTCCTTCTTCATAGTTCTTACTGGATGGGAAGGCAATAACAAATACGACATTATGAACAGTATGGGACAACAGGTGTACTATGCAGCGGAAGATAACGACTGTTGTACCCGCAATTACTGTGGTCCAATTCGGCCGTTTGATATGCGGATCTTTGACAATGCCAAGAACGAAGTTATGCACTTGTTCCGGCCGCTTAAATGTACAGGATGTTGCTGGCCGTGCTGCCTTCAGGTACGCAGAAAACGTTCCGAAATATTTACGCGCAAAGGTAATTTTAAACGCTAGCTTGTATTAGGAACTGGAAGTGATGTCTCCTCCGGGAAATCCCATTGGCTACATTATCGAGGAGTGGTCGTTCCTTGTGCCGAAGTTCCGCATCGAGAACGCCCAGCGACAAACGGTTCTTCGTATAACAGGACCAATCTGCAAGATTGCCTGTTGCAGCGACGTCGAATTTCCGGTAACGCTTGCATATAAGCTTGTGGCTCGATAAATTACGTTTATCTAACGTTTTATCTTTAAAACGCAGGTACTGAGTGCCGATGAAACAAAAGTTGTGGGAAAAATATCCAAGCAGTGGACTGGAATGCTTAAAGAAGCTTACACTGATGCGGATAATTTTGGCATACAGTTCCCTATGGACTTGGATGTGCAAACAAAAGCCACTCTTTTAGGAGCTTTGTTCCTAATTGTATGCAAAAACTGCACCATGAAATTTGCATTGTTTCCCTAACAGTTTTTGTTGCAGGATTTCTTGTACTTTGAGACATCAAACCACAACAACCGCTAACCTTATATTCGGATCACCCTTTGGAACGGATGAATTTTGCCGAATATGTTGCGATGATAACGTAAAGCTTTTGACAGTCCATGTTTTAACGAAAAACTGTGATTTTTAGTAAAACCAAGAAGCAGTTGAAATGCGACGACTATTTTGTACGTTTTTTAATTTACCTGCAGTTCTGTTAATATGAACTTCCATCTTGTAACGTATTGATGATGTGGTCTGTGTTCAGAACGGAAAGTAGGTCCTTATTATAAGGCTTGTGCCAATTTTTATACGTAAGACCTAACATGTTATGTAGCAAAGGTTATTGGAGAATAAAATCGAAATCGTTGTGTTGAAATGCGTTACGCTCAGTTGTCAGGATAGAACGGATTGAAAAGATCCAAACAATAAACACTGTCCTTTCTTTCGCTATCTTATCGCGAAGGTCAATTTAGTCGTAATCTGCTTTTATTGCACAGTTATCTAACATTACGGTTACATCGTCGAAATTCAGTTGTAGAATGAAAACAGTTCAAAAACTGTTATCTTTCTGCGAACAACCGACTGTTGCTTACCTTCGGGTGAAGCGCACGTGTGGCACGTTCAGCTGAGCCAGACTGTACTGCTGATGGAAATTAACATGGAAACAGTTCACTGTCAGCCATCATTTCCATATTATTCCAGTGGCACTGCACGTATTTTCAATAATTAACCATGGACGAGAATGTAGTGTTTCCCCGGATCGGCGATGCCGTGACAGATTACCAACGGAGTCTACACACTATCCGGCATCCGTCGTACTGGCCGCCGAAGAAGCAAGCGGACGATACTCTACCCGAAGATTGGGTACCGGAGTTGCAACCTTCTCCACAGTGTTTACCTGGATTCCAGTATCTTGCTGGTGTTAACCATTACGTCCTGACAATTGAAAAGCATCCCTCTACGGCAGGTAAGGTACCGTTACGTAGTTAGACGGACAAATAATTTACAGCCAGTCTGCTTACAGTAGACTCGGCTATATAGAACATACTATCGCGGATATCTTCCGCGCGAACAGAGAGCGTGAAGAAAAATAGCTAGAAATGACTATAGTTATTTAATATTGCGAATATCTTGCACTTAACGTTAGCGTATTGGTTTTTCTGTTATCTCGGTAGATGTACGTACGCATGCCCTGTCAGTCCGTGAGCGCCTTTTTTTCAACAGAAACGACAGGCATTGTTCGAGGAGACCACTACCATATTCGAGACAGAACGGGAAGCATACTATATTCCTCTCTGGTTGTGAGCACCTTCTCCAGTCGCGGACCTCTCAAAAAGAAGCAAGCATTTATGGCGAAAATTTGCGACCGAACGGGAGAGTGCATCCTGCAAGGCGACATCGAGAAAAGTCTCTGTTTACAGAGGACAGTCATCACCAGTCCCCTTCATAACGGGCAAGCGATGGGTGATATCTGTGTGCGTTCCAGACTACTCTTAGGGAAAACTGTGATCCGCGATCCCAATGAGCGAAGAGTGCTGGAGATTAAACGACGGAATTTGTTTGGAAAATTGGCTCTTGAGGTAAGTTTTGCGTATATTTGGAAGGAAAACGTCCTCGGTTATGCATTTAAAACTGACTTACAGTATCCCTTTTACAGATTAGAAATGTGACTTCTGCAGATCCAGTGGGGCGCATTTCTCTGCTGTTGTCACCTTTGAGCAGAAGTGGTACTGTAACCATCTCCGGTACCGATCTCTTTTTGACCGTGGAACTACCGGTGCAGTATAAGGCGGTACTGCTGTTCACCGCTGTTATGTTACTACACAACTCTTCCCTAATGGAATAACGAAATTTAATAAAGTATTGTACAGTAACATCACGGAAACATTGGAGTAAAGTTATTACACTCAAAATAGCAACAACATATTTTTCTAGAAAAACCGTAGATGGTGCAGTCATTTCATGACAACTCAAAGCTTTTGTCATTTGGCGCGAATTGTGATTTTGATGATCATGCAGAGCGTTACTTTTTCCATGACGCCTGGCTGCGGAGTCGTTGTTTCCCATGTCCGGACTTGTGGGAAGCAACTACCGACCGACCACAATACAGGTCGACTGTAACACTTAGCAAAATGAACGTGCACAGATGATTTGTTCCGCGCGGTACCTATTCGTGCATAATGTCAGACTATGACAATTCAGGAGCACTTATGCTACCGGGTACTCTCAGGAACTTTCAGCGACAATACAGCTAGAACATCACGCAGAACTGCTGATGCGTTACAGATAAATTTATTATGACATGATGATATTTATTAATGACCATCAATCGGCGTTGGAAAGTTTCCCCAGAATCGGTATAAATGATTATAAATTGTTTGTTGCACAAGAAGGTCCGTGTATTCCAGTTTAAGTCCGCAAACTCCGCATAAAGGTCCTCTAACTCCGTAGCCCAAACTGGAGAGTAATACTTTGTGTATGACAGGCGCAATTAAATGAGATAATGTCCAAAAACTTTGCTCCGAAAGCTGAAGTAAAGAAGCAACCATATGGCGACAAACGCTAAGCGCTAAACGTACAGACGCTTATGCTGCCGGTTTTCTGGGAGCGGAATCATACGTGCGATATGATCTGTGATCCCCTTACGTATGTGATATTGCTGTTTCCCGAAACGGCTCTCGAATAAGTAACGAGCTGGACAGGATCAGTGTGATCGGTGTCTCATCATTCATTATCCACACTTCAAATTTGTAACTGTTTGATGCTTGTGTATGTTTGTGTGTCGCGCACACAGTGTAGGTAAACCATAATTTGAGTATGAGAGTTATGGCCGACCGATTGAACTTGTAGGCATTGAGTTTTAATTAAGAACATGCGCATTAAAACCTTTAACACATATGCACATAATATAACGAACGTAGGAGAGAATATTATTGCTAGTTCTCACGTTGCTGACATCACCATCTCAGGGTGACGTCGACAGTCCCATATGCAGGAATTGGCAATCGGGATCTTATGACAACCAAAACGTCTCCATCGCACCCTTGCCCTGTAAATACACGTGTAAATACCCTTGTATCGATATCCTTAGGTGTATAGTGTGCAGAAGTACAGTTATCCTGTTCCTCACCTTAATTTGAATGTTTCCTCTTGATTCACACCTGAAATTCGCACTGTGGCTCAACAACGCAGCCGTTTTACTACTAATGTGAATTTTTCCGGGTGCGCCGGCAGTTTCCATTCTGGACGCTGTGTTAACAGTATCTCCAAATCTGTGAAAGCCGCAAGAACGCTTCTTATAACCTTTCCACTACGATATCGTAAATCATGGGTGCTTACAAACAGTATCGCGGAACTTTCTTTCCAGTAACTCCGGCAACACAAGGACCTTAAAGTATGCCCCAATATATATAATAGGTCTCATTTCCTTAACGTTTATCACGCCGGTAGTAGCAGTATTTACCTGAATGGATACCAGCCCGGAGTTCTAAGCCAAAACTGGGATAAACCGCAATAATAGTCGCTTTAAAATGTTTTAAAAGGGATCGTGCCATTCGGCAGATTTCCACGGCATGATCGCCATGAACAACTGGCAGTCCGCTGGCTACCTGTATCAAAACGAGCGCATGAGTTATTGTTTAGATTACTCAAAGTCTCACAAATCAAATAATCGCTACAAGGAAGTGAATGAACGAACCATGTAAACATCGCCGATAGTTTCGATCTTCTGAACAATATAATTAGCAATTCTTTTGTCGAACTCGCCATAAATATCACTTAAAAAGTGGATCACAGCACGTGGTAACACTGACTGGACCCAATCCGGAAATCCCGGCAGGCTTGAAAAATAGACGGATACACTTTCAAACAGTTCGGCTTCGACGCCCACTCCATTTCGTAGCGCCCGTACTACTGTCCTGTTTCAAAATAGTATACGTATAATTGCACATCATGCACTTATAATTTTGTGCCATGCCCGCTTTCGAAATATGCATTACCTTGATTCCACCTCTGATTATTGTTAATTGAGTTAAAAGTTCAGTTTTACACATACTCTGGCAGCAGTTCCCGCAGCAATGATTCGCATTTGGCCCGTTCTGTTTTCAGTTCCTCTGTTCTGACAGCAACCGATTCTTCCAAATTTTCGGCATACTTCACAATCCGGGACATGGTTATCTGGGTGTAGTTGTTAAAACGTCGCCCCAACAGCTTTTGCAGTTTCTGTCTAACAACCACCATCGATGGCCTGCTCTCCGGGTCATTTGCCGCGCACGTGCGAAACAAAAATTTGAATGTTTCCGGCAAGGTCTGCTTATTGTTCTTGTCTTTGGTTACCGCAACGCGAACATGCGTCGCATCGTCCATAAGGAGTTCCTCAACAATTATCCCGAATGCATACGTGTCTCCCTTGGCTCGCGTGTCAATCGGCACGCTGCCTTTGTGGGTTAGCAACTCTGGCGCAATGTATCGCTTATTGAGATGGCGTTTATGTTGGTCATTCACCAAGCGATGCAGAATGGCTTCATAGCCTAATTCGGCAATCTTTAATGTGAACCGCGAATTGACTACGCAGCAGTCGGGGCAAAGCTGACCGTGGAAGCGAAGTTTGGACGAATGGATAAATGACAAACCCTGCAAAGGAAGTTAAACATTCTAAGAAAGCAGAATAAACGTTGTGTTAAATATGTCTTACCTCTGCGAAGCCACCAATAAGAGCTACCACTAAATCATTGTCCACTCGCATACGGTCTCCTAATGTTCGAATAGATCCATGCTTAGCATACGCCGTAACCAGTCTGAGTTCTCTTGGAAGAACACAGATTCCGAACAGCTTGTTGATGTTATCGTGATCAATATATGCCATCTGAAAAGAAGAGCGTATGCAGTACAGATAACCTAAGACCGTGAATTGCTGCTTATTTTCGAAGGAATCGGTGCTAAGTTGTGCTGCAATCGAAAGGCTCCGTTTACTACACTTATCTGTGAGATGAAGGTCACGCACTTTTTTAAGTGTACTGAGTTTGTTGAGGATACTGATGGATAAATCTTTGGCATGATTACAGGGATATGTCTGGATCCAGACCGGGCTACCAGGGAATTCAGCCTGGAAGCTGTTTGGATGATCTGCATAGGTCAACATACGTTGAGGCATATGCTCGTCGTGAATTAGCCACCACTTTTCGGTCTTTTGTCTGACAATTCTACAGAAAAAATCCAGTGACTGGTTATCATTTTCGGTTTGCTGGTGCCGTTTTCATGAATGAGTCTACAGTCCACTCACAGTTTGATTGCGAGTAAGCTAACAGCCAGGCTAAGGAAAATAACCACAACTGCGCTAACTACCACGGTCGTGATATCCAGTGGCCCTGCAAACCAAATCACGTCAACAAGGGTAACTACTTGATTAGAGGCTGCTATTCATTCCACTGTGGTTCTTTCTATTAGTAAAAGCAGAGTTGAACAAAACACCCAATTATCGACTGTGAATTGGATAAATGTTTGTTTCAATGTTATCTCTATGTACTTTGTGTCTCCTGAACAGTGAATAGCGTGGGAACGTCAGAGGAGTCACGTTATATTTTTTTATGAATACCCTGCGAACAGCTGTCGCTCGATTCCAAAAATCCGCAAATGGGAATATCCCGAACCGGATCGATCAGCGGATTAGTGGTATTCTCCGAGGCCGCGTAAGGTTGCCCAATCCAAATTACACTATCCATTGAGGAATCATACCACATTGCGACCTGAAAAGAAAAGTGTCCACCTGTGGTTTGCGAATATCCTGTATTCTCTGCATGGATGGTTTCTGCGCGTATGTTCGGCGTAGACTGTCTTCCTTAGTCGGCCCTACCTTTAGCGACCGCTCCATCGTATTATACACATAAACGTCCATATCCAATAAGCGTGTACCGTCCGAACGAATAAAGGTCACACCGGTATCCAGGTGGAACAAATGGTCCCGAATCTCATTGGCTAACAAATCGCCATCGCATGTTGACGAACGGTTGACGGCCGCTGCCCATAAACTGACGGCATCGTATGCTCCTCTTGTTCCATACAAGTCAAGTGGCTAAAAATAAGAAGAACAGGCTATTTTATTCGTCAAACTTCATTCAGAAATGAGGAATACAAACCGGCGCTTCGGGAGTGAAGGAGATGTTGTATTCCGCTTTGGTTCGATTGGCGATACGCTGGTTAAGGTCATCGACTAAGGATCCTTCCGAATGATGAGTAGTTAGATAAATTAGGTTCTTAAACAGCTTCGACCTCTGCAAAACATTGGGAAAAGTACAGATTAATACTCACGTATGTAAATTTATAGCTGTAAACTGTACTATTACCGATTCCGGTTGACCGGAAAATAGGTCGATCTTTCCATAAATATCCACTTGGGATGGTTGCAGCATAAGATACACCTACATTATTGGAGAGTTATCAGTTATTAATTAGCGAGGGTGGACTCCTTTTCTTTTGCTTACATAGTCCTTGTTCACCATTTGAAAAGAATCGGCTGCATTCTGCAAAGATTCTCTAAGATTATAGAGCTTAATGTTCGGAGCCTGGGGAATTTGTACCATTGGGTCATGGACCCTGGTTTCTACTGTGCGTGGTAAATAGTTATGACACGGTCACTACGAGAATTGTTGACTGTTTTAATTACCGATGATCAGTGTAATTACAACAATAAAGACCGGTTCCAGGCGGCATTTTGTTGTTGTGACAAGTAGCACTTACCAGAAGACCTATTCCGACCTTCGCGTGACAAAACAGGATAATGACTGCAATAGGAAGATGCACATTATTCTGTGCTGTTGTAACCACATTTACGGTATTTATCGCCATGGTGTATACGAAAATACCGTAGATTTAAAACTCGCAGTCTTACTTCTGCTCCTTTTTCTCGCAACGTCCAAGGCCGGCAACACGCTCTCGGTCTTTGACCCGTTAAACTGCACAGTTTGAATTTGGAAATTCCGTGACGAATCTGCTTTGGCCAGTCGTTGAAGGGCATTCGCGGTGTTTACGTAAATTACATTTGTTGCCGCAGTATCAAGAAGAGCCGTGACGTGGTACCATCGGTTCATACGGAAGATGTGCATAAAAACCGTTGCGAACCCTTCGTATGTTCCACTGAGCGCAATAGCTGATGGAAACTCGCGTGGACTAACTTCGGTTTGTTGCATTATACCGCTGCAAGGAAAGGAAACTGATAAAAGTAAAAAGTTAAGGACAATATGGAGCAGAACCTACGTCGAGAAGATCGGAACATTCCATTCTATAGTATCAAATAATGAAAAGGGTTGTTACGCACAAAGCCGGAAGAGAATAATCTGTGTACTAACCTTTCGCTAAGTAAGCGGGATTGGTGAATCCGGCACACCCTATGGAAATTAAGATGAGTCCATTACTACTGATTTATGTGACCTTGTGGTGTCGTGCCTTACCCACGGCAACAACAGCAGAACACTCATTTGTACGAATCTTTTCGTCCCAGTTTCTGAGCATATGTTCCGCAAACATCCAAGCCGTATTGGCAGCCGTCTCATCACAAGTCTTGTACTGCTCATTATACAGTAATTTCAGCGAAATATTAAATGAACCCTTGAACCGTTCATTGGCTGTCTCGACCGACATTTGTAACGCCGAACCGGAGTAGGTCAGCGCCGGTCCAACAGGAACATTCATTGGTAGGATGCTGATCATTTCCAGACGCCGCTCGGAGAAACATGCTTCCCAATACACGGTTACGAGCAAAAAGCAAACGAGAATTGCGCGATGAATAGAGTCCATTGCGACCGTAAGTACGTGATTATGAACTGGAGATCGACATTTCAAAAGTCACCTTTAAGTAGCCTTTCCCGAAAAGAAATCCCGAGATTGTCGAAACATTGCTCGACACCGACATGTGGTGAATGTGCCGCTTCCATGGACTGTATGATACCGTCGAATGGATATGTGCCTACCTTGTCCAAAGATTAAAGACAAGCGAAAGTCTCTGGAGACATCAGCAATTAGATCCAGCGGTAACAAATGACTGGGAGTTACGCAACAAATCTATTATTACCGGCGCCCACACGTGCAGAACCTGTTGTGCTTCACTGTTATTAAAAGACTCCGCACACCGCAAAGTAAAGGCGTGTGTCATGATTGAAGTGTTTACTTAACATTAAGGATCTGCAAATCAGATAGACTGCTAGAAGAATCCATTGAGCTGAGTTGCTTCGCGTGTTACGGCAGCGCAGCTTAATATCTAGGTACTGATCAAGCCGACAGCGCATCGCTAACGAAGCTATTACTGCTGAATTTAGAAAAGCTCTTGAAACAAAGTGTTTACAGAAAGATGTCTCGATGGGATCTTTGGGAAAACCCTCCCGCCATTTACCAATAGACGTGGTAGCTGTGACTACGTGAATCAAATGCATAGGTACATTGTTTCTAAGCTTTGAAGTTTGAGTATTTATAGCATAGATTTTATTTCAGCAGTCTGTTTCTTTAATCTGGAATGATAGTTCAGATCCATCCATCAGTAAACGTATACTACCGCAAACACTATCAGATTCTGTTGAAGCTTTTAGGGCGAATATCAGTTAATGTAGAAAGATAATCCGGTGCACTCTGCGTTTGCTTAAATCAAAGATGACGAACTGAGCTCTTTATATCGGTGTTAAACCGTCATCTCGTAGAAAAGAACATATCCGTCCGAAGTCACCGCATCCTTGGCAGATGCATTGGAAACCCTGTAAAAATGCCAGTTTGCATTAGGGATGCTGATACATCAATTTGCAGGTACGATGCGATGCGTCTGCAGACTTTTAACAATCGTACATTAAAACACACAAAATGGTTCAGAAATGTCATCGCATGTTCAGAAGCCGCAAGCTGTTGCATAAAAGCAGTCAGTGACTAGCTGGTATTTAAATCGAGCACCTGGAATCATTAAACTCGCTCCATTTTCCTGTTCCGGGTTGTTTACAGTAAGCCGTATAATGTCCACAGTGCGTGCTACCGGCATGACAGGATACCGCGTACAAATTATACGAAGGCCGTGGTCCCGCATAGGAGTCTGCCGCAAATGCCGATAAGTCCAGTCCGTCAACTGGATACTCCACTAAACTGGATATTTTCGCTCGATATCGCTCCTGGGAGAATCGTTTCAAATGAATCACCAAATACTTTGGAAAGCGCTGAACCGCGAAGAATTTGGTGCATTTCTGTCGTGTTTTGCACCGCTCGCAAGTCTGCAAGAATACGTTGCCGTATTAACCCTTTTGAATAAGTTATGTGGCAGTTTGACTTACCGGCCGTTCATCGCCATCCATCACCTCCTTCTTCGTAAACAATTTCATGCAGTCATACACATTGACGTCGCCTACTGACGAGCTGCGATAGTCGGGTATGGGCAGCGCAAGATCCCAGAATGGATCAAAGGTCACTGAGCAATTCCCGCATGTATCACAGACGAGTGAGCTTTTCAACTGGCCAACAAACAAATCTATCAATAAAAATAAAAACTGCAGTCAGGCGTGAAATATTCAGAAAAGTAAGCGTACCAACAACTTTACTGTTGTCCCGTCGCAGATACCGTTTCCATGCTTCGGCTGCCTTTTGCAAATCGGTGTAATGATCGGGAATATCTTGCGTTTCATGTTTGGGTTTGCCTATCACACGATTTACGTCCTCGTGGAGGCCTTCGAGAAGGTACCGAAGTAGCTCTTGAGCGTCTTGTTGCCTAGAATTAAATTAAACTATCCTGTATTTTGGATCATTTTCTTTGTTCTGCCAAAACTTACAAATATCCAGAAAATCGTGGAGCATATTGTTGGACTTTTCGATGGAAACGATCGGGGTCGTACGCATTAGCGCTGGAATAACTTGAGCCTTTCTTCCATAAAGCTTCCAAAACCGTTGCAAACGCTAGAAAGTCAGTACATTACACTGTCACAATACACAACGAAGCGATTCCACACTTACCAGAAATCAGAGGGCTTTCGCGATGGGTGGAGCTAGAACACAGCTCCGACTGAAACTCACCGGACATGCAATAATCCCGCAGATCTTTTGTGTTACTTAAACATTGAAGAATGGAGTTCATAAAACACTGCAAAATCAGCAATTGCATTACCACATGCGAAAATCTTATGACATTCTACTGCGTACAGTATTCCCAATGTTTTTCAGTCCTATTAGCCCCGCACGATCCGATTCGTCCACAGTTATACTCTTCCGAGCCGACTGTAAACGACGTGATACAGGTGACCGAGAACGAGTATGCCCGTATATACTGCTGCGATATCCTCGATCTTCTCCGTTCTCCTTATTTTCTCCAGCGTCTGCAGTTGCGTCAGATTTTGATTCGTTGTCCCGAAGCTCCACTAATCTGCTTCTACTATCCCGACGAGATGACAGATAAGATGAAGGAGTCGAGTAGTCCCGGGTGTAAGAAGAATATGCGCCGGTGCTGCGGTCGCCGTTTGATAACGGAGGCCTATCGCGGATGGACCGGCTGTAGCGTCGATTTATGTCAGCTAATCCGTTTTCCACGATATTCTCTTTATTATCCGCTGCGTTAGCAGTTGAATGTTTGGCATTTTCCGCATTGGCAGCAGATTCGTCTAACATTTCTGGAGACCTTTCCTTTTCCAGATACATGCCTAATAAAACCGTGGAAAATGAACGATTTATCGATGTGAATGAAAAGCGCTTTCCATAACTAAAACCTTTCGTAATTAACAACTTATTCTATAAAATTATGGTTGGCTCACCATAGGGAGCCAGTTCGGGCGTTCGAGCGCCGCGAACAGGTGACACATCTCTCGATGATAATTGGCTGGCATAGGCAGATGATACCCCATCCAGTCGGCGATTGTACGAAGAACCCGAAGCCCCCGATAAGCTGATAGAGCGGTCGTAACTGGACGTCCTTGACGATAATGATTCTATGCCGCTGTCATTATCTTGTCGGTGCTCCAGCCGAGCAGGCGGGGCGGATGCTTCGCGTTTGTACCGGAGTCCTGGGGACAGGGACACAGGGGCCGCTGTGATGGTGGTCAATGTGCTGTCGCTCTCTTTCTTGTAAGGCTGACCTGAACTCTTAGCTAGGATTTCTAAAAGTGAAAAAATACACTATTACAGGTACTATTGTTTTTCATAAACGGGACAACAAAAGCAACAATTGATCGTGAGTGGATTACTGTAATGTCTCGCTAGTGCAGATACCTCGTGCTCTGTCCAGAGATTCTTCCCGCGAGTAATTCCGTCGTTTTGGCAAAGTGCCATATTTTGAAATGGTGTTCGCGTCTGTTGATGTTATACTGGCTCTGTGGTACGATGGGGTTGATGGTCGAGAAGAGAAGTCCTTTGTTGACGAGGATTCGGAGGTGTCAGAAAGGTCGAGCAGCGACGCGCGCCATGATTGGCGCTTTTCTGCCAGCGAAGTGGGGGTGACAGTGCTGTTGAAGTTGCTGCGAACCCGGGAAACATAACCGGTTCCGATGGACGGGGGCGTATAAGACGACGAGGTTAAAGTGCTGCGTGCGATGCTAGAGGATCGCAGGCTGTCGCGGCGTGATGTGCTCGGTGAATCCTAAATGTCAGAGACTGTTTTGATACATACCTCTTTTTCATTTCGTTGCGGTTATTGTTTGTAGGTACTTACAACTTCCGTATACGTGTACCTTACGAACTGTGAACGAATAACATGCCAGGTTAGTAGTTAGTATGGATGCCGATTAAAGTTTATAGGGTTAATAATAACTAGACTATTACCTCTAGTGCAGAATTCCGGCGAGATCGCAGACGTTCGATTGTTGCAGTATAGTCTGCGATGGCGTTGGAATAACTCTTGTATGAGGTTGTTTTAGCGGTCATGTTGTTCTTGTCGTTGATGAACAGAAATGCGGATAATGATCACCTGAACCAAAAACGACTTGCTCGAGATACAACTACTGTATGCAACCGTCTCACAATCAGACTGAATCAGTTACTCCCATCATCATATCAAAATTACTATTATAATACAAATAGAAATTACTATGATAATCACATCATATCAAAATTTTTGTGCACAAGATCTAGATCAATATCAAGAGTTGCATACGAGCATCAAATACAGGAAGAAAAAATAGAACTGCACTAAAAGCGGAACAATTAACATCTAAACAAAACATCATTCCTTCATAGGCTATGGCATTCTCACCAGGCAGTCGGATGACGTACACGGGATAACCAGGTGTACGTGCAGAAATCCTCACTTGATAAACAACTGCTTTGAAAGACGTAATAGCATCCAGATACTAATAAAAAATGATTATATACGAAGCATGGAAGTAGGCTCAATCAACTGAGGCATTGCGGCATTTTCATCGGTACGGTACAATGGTTTCTTTGTGTCCTATAATATCACCGAAATTACAAGAAAACTATAACACACCCGCGGAAAACGTCGACCTCAACTTCCTTAACCCTCGAACACAAGCAAAACGTGGAACTAGCTGCTCATGCAGATATAACTCGGATGCAGCAGCACCACCAACAACCGTTCGGTAAATCTAAACATGTATCTTGGCGTTCTTGACTCATCTTACAGCTCTTCCGGTTGAAGAGGGTTTCAGTCGCGTCTGTCGAACGCATATCTTGCGCTGCTGGAGATGCAAAAAATAGAGCCAAGGCAGAGTTTTAGATGGCAGATTTTGGTTGTGGGATGCTATTTATAGGATACGCCGGCTTGATTCATCTTGTCCGGTATACGTAACGTCGCATCAAGGCTACCGTTTTGGCGCTTCTTGTATACACATCCATCCCATGGATTCCGGTAAATTGGATCTGTTCATGCAAGGCGGAAGACAGATTTATTACCGACACCAGTTTCTTATAATTAGGCGGAATTTGTTCCTGATGATCCTATGGATGTTTTAGTTACTCTGATTTACGTTTGCGACAACATCAAACAGTTCAGTTTGTACGGTATCTCGATGTCGGAAAGTGTGTATTCGGTCAACGCTTCGCTTACAAGCGGTCAATACGAAAATGGCAAAACAAGACCGTTTGATCTTGCGTTTGACAATTGTTGTTCGATGATCTTGAACTTCTCTGTATTGTATAATCTGCTTCAAACGTGGAAGGCCGTTCTTCCCGTATCGACGAAGAATTACCGTTTATCCAAATCTTAAACAGAGCGATCTGAGCGAACCGTGAAGTCAAAAATATAGAAAAACCTTAAATTTCGCGCTACGAATATTGCATCGCGATTCACACTGCCGAAACCGTTTCGCGAATTTAAAAAAAATAATGTTAAAATTTTGGTTTTTTTATGCTCAATCAGGTAACAGAAGCTGCAACAAAAACCCCAAAAAAACGTTTCAGCACCCAGTTTATTTCTCCATTTCCACAAAGCAAAAACTTCCACTCAAACTGCACAGCAAAATATTAAAAGCAAAAATGTAACAGCTGCGTTTATCCAAAATATACCGTACGGCAAACGAAACAACAGTAAAATAATACAAAGCAAACAAAAACAGTGATTCCGTCGTTAAATTG
This sequence comes from Paramacrobiotus richtersi, assembly GCA_034698045.1. NCBI lineage: Eukaryota > Metazoa > Tardigrada > Eutardigrada > Parachela > Macrobiotidae > Paramacrobiotus > Paramacrobiotus richtersi. The sequence continues at coordinate 5,811 of JAQGAU010001212.1, read as the reverse complement.
AGAAAACTCCATACCCCCGAAAAGCAAGAATGCAAAAAGGCACCTTGAAACAAACATCCCGTATCTCCACATAACGGCAACACAACAAAACACATTAGGAACCATTCATCTCACCGCAAACACTCCACCTCCACAATACAAGACGATACAACATCCACACCGCTCAAACATCCACAGTCTTCTCTTCCACAGGTACACTTTCTTCATTCCCTGTGTTTTTCAACGAATCATCATTCGGCGGTTCAAACGGAGTATACCCGCCGAAATACCCGCCCTCCTCCGGTTTATGACTCCAGATCCCGCTTAAATCCGCCGAACTCAGATGCACCCGGCCTTTCCGATTGATCCCGTCGAAATTCCCGTTCTTTTCCGTATTGTCAGGATTTTCCGGGATCGGTGCACTATTCGATCGCTCGTTACCCGGATGATGGTTCTGTATATCGTTTCCGACATTTTCAGTCAAAACCGTCTCTCCCGGTGCCGGTGGAGAGAACTGGACGTTTAACGGGGGTGGAGGCATCATTTCCGGTGAACCCGGGAACATTCCCTGTTGCATCTGCGGGTCGAATTGTGGCGGTTGGAAATTTGGCGGGCACTGGTTGTACATTAGCGATGCGTAGTATTCTTCCAGTGGTGGCAACGTGACCGGCACTACAATTAAATTTCGATTAAATTAGTTAAATAATTAAATTAAATCCAATTAAATACAATTTAAATACGATTTAAATACGATTTAAATACAATTAAATACAATTAAATACAATTAAATACAATTAAAAACAACTAAATACAATTAAATACAAATGAATACAAATAAATACAATTAAATACAATTAAACACAATTATAATACAAATAAATACAATTAAATACAAATAAATACAAATAAATACAATTAAATACAATTAAATACAATTAAATACAAATAAATACAAATAAATACAATTAAATACAATTAAATACAATTAAATACAATTAAATACAATTTAATACAATTAAATACAATTAAATACAATTAGATACAGTTAAATACAATTAGATACGATTAAATACAATCAAAATTGTAATGTAACCGACGTACAATAGAAACCCTGTCCATTTCCGGTTGGAACGAATGCATGAACAACAACAGGTGAATTTGGCGACTGGATCATTAACGGAAGCGGTGACACAGGGAACGCGATGGGCAGGGCAATTGGTCGCGCTGGTACCCGTTCATCCGTCGCTTCAACCGGCCCTTCATTGTCTGGACCAACCTGGAACAACTATCGGATAATTGATCACACCGCCCACAGGAATATTCTCGAAAAAATATGAAAAATTAATCAACTTCAGAAAAAAAGTACGCCGCCACACCACAAGCACATACTTATGAATTTATCGAAAATGTAAAAACGAAGTTAGATGTCGAATCACAACCTATGCCGAAAAGTAACAAAAAACTGGGGAAAAAATGTCGAAAATTATAAAAGATTTCAAACACCCGTTTTCACTACAAATAAAACGAAGAAAGTAACCTAATGCGAGGCTACAAAGGAAACTGAGCCGAACTAACGCGACAAATATTTTGTAAATAAGAATGCACGACACGTATACGTTCAAAATCATCAAACATTACTTACGCCCGGATGCTGCACAAGTTGTCCATTTTGATAATACACATTCCAATTTTGATTGGGATTTTGGTGGAACACTTCGCGTGTTGACTGGGGGTCATCCGACGGACCATTCGATGGGCCCTGTGCGTATAAATGTTACATAAGTCACCATTCATTAAAATAATTCAACGAAACAAATCTCACCGGGACGAATTCTTCGGCACACGGGTTCAAGCGAAATCCAAAATTTGCCTTATCTAAATACAAAGAAGTCGGAAATAAGCATAAAGTTCAAGATAATGACTGTACTGTCGCGACGGACCTGATTTCCCCGTTGGCTTCCCATTCCCGTTCTTGGCCTGTTCCCGTCGATGCCACACGTTAGAACTAGTCCAGGGGTTCTCCCCGGGGGCCAAAACTGGTTTCTGCTCCTCTTCGCTCCCAACTGCATCATTCTTTGTGATTTCCTGTATAGATTCTGGAAGCTCCGCTACTTTTTCCTCCTCATCCTTCTTTGGCATGCTGTTTTGTTTGGCTTTGACATTCACCTGTGACAGATTCTTCCCCCACATTTTCTGACCACTTTCCGTCCGTCCTCTCGCTGGTCGCTCATTATCGTGATAGTTTCTCGGTGATTTCAGATTCTTTTGATTGTATCCGTTGTCTGAATGGTGAAACCGGTCAGTATTGACAACACCTCGAGATTGCTGATCGACAGGTTTTCCCTGATGGTGAAATTTATTCCCGGATGGATAGCGGCGGTTATTGGGGTAGTATGGACGTGTTTGGGGCACGGTTCTGTCGTTTTGAGATTTATCGACATCAGGAACCCTACAATGAACAAATATAGTACATATACCAATAGCAAATACATCAGGTGACGTTTACACTTGATCGTCGTCTTTTGATGCCTCATCTGAAAGATTCGAATCCGGAGGAGTGGTCGAAGCGTCCGCAGAGTTTGAAGGGACTTTTCCTTCATCCAGGACATTTTCAATACTGGCGGTCAATACACTGTCCATTTCCGATACAAATGAGGCATCCTCAGTATTATCTGAGAAAACACAAATAAGTGGAAATCAAAGTAACGGAAAACACCACCTCTAAATATTTATGCTGATTTACAGTAACCATTTTCACGAAAAGAAAAGACGTCCAAATTATGTGTAAATCCGGCAGTGCTCGTAGACCACAAACCTTTTCCAAACTGGTAAAAACCTTAATTAAAAATGTAATCAAAATTTATTGATTAAATTAAAATTATGTATTTTTTAATTTCTTTAAGTCACTCCACAGTCTCCACTAAATCTAAAGAAAGTAAATAACAATTTGACCAAAAAGTTATACTAACTGACCGCTAACTAGTAAATGTTAGTTAATTCAAATAATACAGTACTAAGAAATTTCTTAACAGTTCGTTCGTAATTCTTAATTAACTGTTACTGTGAAAAGAAACTGTTTTCGAGTGAGTCATAACAGTAACTACATAAGTATTCAAATAAGACGTCAAATCTCACTGCCGTTCCAACTCACCGGAAGACACATGCGTGCCACTATCCTGATCCGTAGTGCTGGCTACACAGGCTGATGCAAACGTATTTCGTACTTGCATATCCACAAAATCATCCTTTTTCAGGCAGAGATATTCATGTGATTCCTGGGTTTTGTCGCCAGCATCACCAATGTTCTCCATAATGGCATCGCGCAGAATCACCTCACCCTGCAATTAAAACAATCAAAAATCCACAATCGTAGGATTTTGATATCACAATCGAATGATATCACACACCGATGGCCCGAAAGCGTAGATCAACCCGTTGACATGAAATCCATTCATCGTCCAGATGTCCGCTTCCCGTCCCTGAAAATTTACATCAAGGTAAAACAATAACCATTTCAACAGGTGATTATCGATTAAAACAGACTAATTTTTCAAAAAATCTGGTTTTAATTGTTTGGTGTCATGTCTGATGAAAATATGGAAATACAAGAATGCAGTCATTATTGAAATAATATTTCCGAGTTCCAGATACAGAAAATGCAGGTTTTATTTGATCATATGACTTACCAAAGTGAGGGATAACGCATGAGCAACCCGATTATTTTGCAGCAATCCGTCCTAATAATTACGATGCATGTCTTCATCAACCCGATTTAATCACGAAAAAATACACAGAAATATTCTTACCATCAGAGGGATATCGTTTCCAAAAGGGAAATCCGAGGTACCACGCGAATCCTTGTGGGAACTCCTAGAAACGTCATTCGGGTTCTTGGAGCTCTTAGTCGACTTGCTGCAAAAGAGAGCCACCTTGCAGCTGTTTTTCCACGAAAAACAATCTATAATACCTCGCAGCTGATCGTCGGGGATCAAAGAGCTCCCCATCGGATGTACTGACACTCTCCGATCCATCGGGAACACCGAGCGAATGACCAGGTTCCAACCGGTCAGTCGCTTTCTTCTTGCCTTTGCCCATTGCCCCACTTCCGTTCTTCTGGCTGAGAATACGCAGATTAACCATTTCTAAGTAGCTGACGGGACAAGCGACATCACATCCCCTTGCTGAGAAGATATTACAGTCAAGGCAAGTATAAGTAAGGTCTGCGAAGCCAGAATAAATATGGAATGTCTGCGCTGTTCCACTTTCTCTGGAAAATTTTTCGGAAAAATTCAAGTGCAGTTTGCGACTCTGATGCAATGCCGTATAAATTTGCTCATATGGATGTCTACAGGGAAGATGGATAGTGGAGAACAGCGACGTCGCCAGATCCGCTCTAATAACATTTCCCGTAAAGTACCATTTCACGTACTGTACACACGATCCAGAATATACCAAACATTTGCTTTTTGTTTACATTTGTTTTTTATTGTGGTATGCTGGACTCGTGCAGATAACGTTTTTGTAAATGAACTTATTTTATACAGTGACGGATAGCTGTTTATTACTTCGTTGTTCATTGTAAAACTCCATTAAAAATTCTTATTTTTTTGCTAAATTTTTTATACGTACATAATCATAAAGGCGCGTAACGGCCATTTGTTTTTGTCGTTTATCAAATTTTCCGTTGTCGAAAACCTAATGTATAAGTAATCAGCGATTTTTGCGAAAAAGTGTGATGATTCAGAAAGATAACAAATGCAAGTAGCTTGCACATTCGAAGCTGGAAGGTGTTTTTAGCCGACATTTAACCTGTTTTACAACAGCGCTGCAGCGGCCGCCGCGTCAGTTCTCGTTGAGATTTCGCAAGCAGCATTTTCTAACGTGAAGTAGCAAGTACGGGCAGTACATTCTACAATCTACAGTGTATTCGGAATTTTCGGATGTTCGTAAACGTCTGGCCTATGTGAAAACAGGCTGAACTTCGTTCTTTTATTTATAGAAAAGAACTGTGACGAAAACGCGTGCACATATCTACGTCCCGTACAGATACAACATCCACTGGGTGCCGATGAACCGGAAATGGGTTTCCGATTTCTTAGTCATTCGGCAAATTATCAGTTCCCTACCGAAATATGCTGATTAATTCGACCGCGATACGGTCGACAAAAGCGTGTGCAACTGTCCACAAACGATAACTGAGCAGGAAGTCTGGGTTATCGATAAGTTTTAATCATTATGTTATCTATGTATGACATGTTTTGAAAAGCGTACATGGAGCCAAATAACTACAGAAATTACAAGGTCCCTGTTCGGCCTGTGAACAGGGGTACTGATGCAACCGACGGACAACGGTTATCGACACATTTACGCCATGATGAGGATCTGGAATCTTTGTTATACTTATTGTAAGTAGATTGTGTCTCGCTAGTACTGACATTTTTATTTTTCTAGAACAATTCACTAATCGTTTAGATTTTGCGAAGTTCTGCAGTTTAGTTCTGGGTTTTTAACTTTTGAGATACAGCCAAAATAATGTTACTTACTTGTTTCGAGCAGCTCGGCTTGCTTGCGTTTCATGGCGCACCGGTTGTGCCACAGAGAGTACGCCTAGCTGCCTGGTTTCAGTGGTTTGTCGCTGTTTCTTTTCTGCATGCGGCAAGCGCTCGCTTTTCATCTTGATGTTTGCGCCACTAGTTACTCTTTCCAACCATATGATCGTCCCTTGCGGGATTTGCACTGACATCCACGGATCACTTTTTTTACCAAACGTTATTAACTGCAAAGCGGAAGTTGTGCTGGATAATCAGACTATCAAGTAATCCTTGCGCAGCA